>CM040242.1:1761431-1786227 GCA_022545495.1 Chrysanthemum lavandulifolium | reverse complement strand
TTAAGCAACAAGGAAAAGTCGTTTGAAATGGCTAAAACTCCTTCGAACGAGAACTCGCTATGCATTATCTTGAAGAAGCTTCCAGAAGCTTGGAGATCCGTGAAAGTTCCTCTTACCTTGTGTATTTCCGGGAATGGTTGAATGCTTTGCCTTAGCCGATCTTGGTGCAAGCATAAACCCGATGCCTCATTCAAGATGGAAGAAACTTTCTCTTCCGGACCTTACTCCTACATGCATGACTCTCGAGCTTGCAGATCGTACAATATTCCGTCCTCTTGGAATTGCCGAGGACGATTTGTGAAAGTAGGAAAGTTCCATTTTCCGGTGACTTTGTAGTTGTTGAATTCGATGTTGATCCACGGGTTCCTCTCATTGTTGGAAGAGGATTCACGAGAACGGGCCGTGCTCTCATTGATGTATTTGAGCAAGAAATCACATTACGTGTTGGTAATGAAGTCACCTTTAACCTTGATCAAACTTCGAGGTACTCCGCAAACTATGATTACGAGTCGGTTAACCGAATAGATATCATTGATGTTGCTTCCGAGGAGTACTCTCAAGAAGTTCTTGGTTATTCTTATAATTCGTGAGTGGGGATCCCACCACATCTTCTCAACCTATCATAGCCAATTCTACTCCTTCTCTCACTCCGTTTGAGGGAAGCGACTTCATCTTGGAAGAGATTGAAGCATACTTGGCTAGTGATTCTGCTCCATGGGAAATTGATCACGCCCAATTGACATCGAGGGGACATACTTCTCATTGAGAAATTGCTTAAAGATGATCACTCATCAACCCCTCACACTAGTGATGCAATTCCGTAAGAGATTAATCACCATGAGATTAATCCGAGGAGATATTCTTATTATTGAAAAGTTGTTAAATCGGGACACTTCTCCTCCACTCCCTCCCGCCAACCTTCATAACAAGGAAGTCAAGTCGGTTGAGAAAATCAAGTCCCAAGTCGAACTTAGGACTTACCACCTCATCTCGAGTATGCATTTCTTGAGGGTGATGATAAATTACCCGTCATTATTGCTCGAGATTTGAGTAAAGATGAAAAGATCGCCTCATAAAGGTCTTGAAATCACACAAGCAAGCAATTGCTTGGAAACTCTCCGACATTAAGGGTATCAACCACGAGTTTTGTACTCACAAAATCTTGATGGAGGATGACTTCAAACCAGCAGTTCAACATCGAGAAGAGTAAATCCAAAAATCCATGATGTTATCAAACAGAGGTTATCAAACTTCTTGATGCAGATTGATTTACCCAATCTCGTATAGTCCTTGGGTTAGCCCAATTCATCGTGTTCCAAAAAGGGTGGCATAACTGTTGTCACGAATGAAGAAAACGAGTTAATTCCAACTCGATTGGTTACGGATGGCGTGTGTGTATTGACTATCGTAAGTTGAATGACGCCACCCGTAAAGACCATTTTCCTCACCCTTCATGGACCGATGCTTGAGAGATTAGCGGGGAATGAGTACTATTGTTTCCTTGATGGTTTCTCGGGTTACTTTGAGATCCCCATTGATCCACGGGATCAAGAGAAGACCACATTCACCTTCCCATACGGAACTTTTGCCTACAAACGTATGCCTTTTGGCTTATGTAATGCTCCTGGCACGTTCCAACGATGTATGATGGCCATTTTCCACGACATGATCGGGGAAACAATGGAGGTGTTTATGGATGACTTCTCGGTCATTGGGGACTCATTTCAGACATGTCTCTCCCATTTAGACAAAATGCTAAAACGGTGTGAAGACACCAATCTCTGTCTAAATTGGGAGAAGAGCCACTTTATGGTCAAAGAAGGCATAGTCCTTGGCCATAAGATTTCCAAAAATGGGATTGAGGTCGATAGAGCAAAAGTTGATGTTATTGCTAAACTGCCTCATCGTACTACCGTCAAAGGTATTAGGAGTTTTCTAGGTCATGCCGGGTTTTATCGTAGATTCATACAAGATTTTTCCAAAATCGCTCGGCCTATGACCCATCTTCTTAAAAAAGAAGCTCCTTTTATCTTTTCTCCTGAGTGCATCGAAGCTTTTGAAACACTAAAAGAAAAGCTTACGGAAGCACCCATTCTAGTTGCCCCCGACTGGGATTTACCCTTTGAGCTCATGTGCGATGCAAGTGATTTTGCTATCGGTGCAGTCTTGGGGCAACGAAAAACCAAGCATTTTCAGCCTATCCACTACGCGAGTAAGACTATGACTGAAGCTCAAACCCATTACACCACTACAGAAAAAAATTATTAGCTGTGGTGTATGCGTTTGAAAAGTTTCGGCCATACCTTATATTGACCAAATGCGTGGTGTATACGGACCACTCGGCTCTCAAATATCTCTTTGCAAAACAAGATGCAAAGCCGAGATTGCTCCGTTGGGTTCTACTCCTGCAAGAATTTGATATCATTATTTTGCATCTGCAAGCCTTAAAAGTCAAAATCTCTGGTTAACTGGCTTAATTCATCAACTGTTAAGAGTTTGAGAAATCAGAAGCTTGTTTCATGTTTGGAAATTAGTAGCATAGCTTGTACTAGTTTCATTTAACCATATATCATCAACATCAGTCCATAAATTTAGTTCTAATCTCACTAAAGTCAAATTTTCTCAACTGTGTCAAAAGTCAAAATATTGAAAACCGCCACAACCCAAGGAGATTTTTCATGTGTTCATTCTTGGTTCAAATCAAGTGAGATTTGTGGTTTTAAAAGTTCAATTGGTCTAATTCCTTATTGTCATTTATATAAATTTTAGTAATTTTCTTAAGCTTCAAAAAAGCTCATCAAGCAGGGCTTATTTGCCCTGCTCACACAACTCAGTCAAAGCTGAGTTGTTCTCAAGCTTTTGCAGAGCTTATCCAAAGCTCCACAGAGCTTCTCTAAGGCTGGTTCTTGGTTTGAAGGTACCTAGCCAGGTCTAGTTTAGACTCCAACAATTGGTTTTGATTTTGGACTTGTTTAAGTGCTTATTTTCTAGTCTACAAGTAGCACTCAAAAACCTGTTTTAGCACATTTAATTAAATCATCAAGATCATAGCAATGTGTAATCCATAGGTTAAGGACTGTTGTTTCTTGCTGCATTTTAGTATTTTTAGCATATTAATGCTTCTATTTCAGTTTGGTAGCTTGTGGTGATCATTTGTTTATTCAAAGTGCTTATTAATAAGCACTTACAACCCAGCTTTCAATTTCCACCAAACAAGCACATGTTTTTCTATTTTCTTAGATTCAGAGATTAAATTAGACTTTTCCTGAAATTTTCATAATTTTTATAACAGTTTGCTATTTTTCTTAATTAAAAGCAGCTTTTAGGTAATTTTAAATAGCTTTTAATACAATTAAATCGGAAAAAGCTCAAAAAATAATTTTCATTTTTCTTAGGTTTAGATAAATATAAAAAGTAAAAAAGTAATTTTCCAGATTTTCATAGTTTATTTTGTAATTTTTAGTAATTTAATTAGTTTTAATAGTTTAAAATTCATAAAAATAGAAAATACTCGAAAAATATAAAATAGTTTTGAAAATTCTCTTTGTTAGTTTAGATTTTCCAAGTCTTAATTTTATTTTTCTAAGTTTATTTCCTATTTTCTTGTAATTTAGGTTATTATTTAATAGTTAAAATAGTTTTTAATTAATAATAATTAATTAAATAGTTATAAAATAATTTTCTTTTCTAAAAGTTTCTCATATCATTAGGTTTGTAAAATATCATTTTCATATTTTTAGGATTAATATTGTGTAAGTTTCACGTTTTTATTTGTACGTCACGTAGTTTTTAATTCAGTTTTATAAAAACATAAAATCAAAAACATCAGTTTAAAATTAGTGATAGCGTTTATTTAAGATAGTTTATCTTTTTAATTTCCTTTAATTTGCATTTAAGCCCCTGTAATTTATTAATCTTTTCTTTAGTTATTAAATAACTCAAAATCTTTACTGATCACTATCCTTAGTGATTATTCGACATCTGATTGTGTTAAACACCAGTCATCCTCCGTGGGACTTAACGACCCGGGAATCCACTGTATTCTCCTGATCTAAATTGCATTTGGTGTTTGAGCTGTTTTAAGTTCCTTACGGTTAGCCATTCACAAGTGGCTAGCTACTCGAGAAAACTTGACGGTTTTGCACCAATCAAATTTTGCGCCACGGGAGGTCAGTAAGCGTGTTCTAAACATTTTTCGCCCTGCACTTGCACATATACCACCTTTTGTAAAAAGTTTTTGTAAAGTTATAACAAAATCAAAAGTTCATTAACACTTTTCCTAAAGTGTTAAAAACACCAAACAAAATACAAAACAACAAAACAATCGTAACGTTTTCTAGCTTGTGTTTCTTTTAAAGTGATTCTTAAAGAAATACGATTTGGTTAAACGAGACGATACCAAAAATATTGTCCAAAAGTTTTAAACCCATCAAGACAAATCTATACCTACGCCTTTTCATGGTACTTAAATATATACATAAAATCAACCACCGCAAATCAAGGCAAGACACCTACTAACCGGGGTGTGACCATAATAAGTTCCCGAACATCGATTTAAAACTTGCCTTTGTGTCCTTGTGATTTGGTGTACCTTTTCAAAGAAGCCATTTCATTTGTGATTATTGGTTAAGTTCACTTGTCGCTTTGCCTCGCATTTGTTTTGAAAACTGATTTTTATACTTAGTGCATGCGCACTCGTTCTTCCAGTTCTACAAGTCTACTTTCGAACTTGGAAAGATTCCTCGAGACGAGGACGCTCGCTCCTTCACCGTGATCGAGGAACGTTTACCACCACCACCACCGCCGTAATGGCGAAGACAAGCCGATGAATGAGCTTCTCCAAGCACCCATCGAGGGTTACGGAGATGCTATTGTTGTCCCACCATAGTGGGCGATACTTTTGAGCTCAAAACCGGGTTGCTTAACTGCAACCCAAAGCCAATTCTATGGTTTTGAGCGGGATGATCCTCATGCACACATTCGATGGTTTAACAAGATTGCATCTACCATCAAGTACAAGAATGTCCCACATGAAGCCATCAAGCTTCTTACGCTCCCATTTTCTGTAGGACAAGCCCGAATTGGCTTGAGAAACAACCCCTCGCTCCATTGAGACATGGGAAGATCTTGTCACAAAGTTTGTGTTGGGAATTATGTGAAAGTCGATTATGCCGATATTAATGCCGAAGGTTTCTCATCAAGTGAAGTGGATTCTCCAAGACTTATTCTCTGAAGAATAATAGTGATTAGTTTGATTCTCGCGGAAGTGTTTATTCCGTGTTTAGTTTATTTTAGTGTGGATATACATGAGCTTTATTAGGAAGTGATTGTGTATATCTTATTTAGTTTTATGATTATCGTTTCTTGGAAAACGGTTTAGCGATATTGTTTAGGTTCCTTGTCTATAAAAGGAACACATTAGAAAGGTTTATGTACCGATTGAAAAACTCGCTTTTAGTTAATATTAAGATCCATAGAGGATCAAGAAGTTCTTAGTTATTTGTTACTTGTGTTTATATTCAAACATTAGTAGTAGAGATTGTCTTTTATTGTGCTTGTGATTACATAGGCATATATAACGATCCACGAGCTCAAGATCTATCAAGGTATCTGTTTCAACAGTTTGTTAACAATTCTATCCTCCATCCCGAACTACAAGTCTTAAGAATGAGATAATGAAATTCTCTCGAGATTTGATGAATCATTCGGGAGGCGTGGGATCGTTACATAAAGAATTGCTCGTAAGTGTCCGCATCATGGTTTCACCGAGTTAATGCAAATGGATACTTTCTACAATGGTCTCGAACCGGACTAATCAAGACTCTCGAATGCCTCCGCGGAGGTAATTTCTTGAGCAAGACCACAAAAGAAGCCTTGAAAATCATTGAAAACAAGTCCCGTGTCCGTCCTTTCCGCACAAAGACATATCGATCGAGTCTAATCTTGGACCTTCTATTTCATCTCCGTGAGTACATCTAGCACCGATGCTAAGATTGACAAACTCACGGATATTGTTCGAGCTTTGGTTCTTGCTAACCAAAAGAAAGTCACTTTCACACAAGCACCATCATATGGTGAAATGAAGAAAGTTGAAGTTTGTGTTACTTGTGGTGGTCCTCATGCATACTACAATCAGATCGCCACCGATGGTAGTCCTTTGAAACCAATGCTATAGCACGTAATTCAAATCAAGGAGGTAATCAATACCGTCCTCAAAATGAACTAAACTACCGTGCTAACACTTATCGTGCACCACCCGGTTTCAACCGTAATCCTAACCGAATCGAGCCAACCAAGAATGAACCAAGGTTATCAAAACCAAGGTAATTTCTATTCGGACCCAATCAAGGTTTCCAACATCAAGGAAATCTTAATCAAAACACTTACAATCGAGGGAATCAATTTCGGAATATGAATCCTAATCAAGGGAATTCGCTATAATCGTAACATACGGCCTCAAGTTATCCCTCCACCTCCTCCTGTATCAACATTTGATGAGCTTTTAAAGCAATTCATGAAGACTCAAGAGGAGACAAACAGGTGTTGGTCACCGATCACGAATTAAAGAAGTCTTTAAATGATCGACCCTCGGGCTCAGGTACTTTACCTAGCAACACGATCGCTAATCCGAGGGGCGATGCAAAGGCGATCACAACCAGAAGTGGTGTTTCGTATGATGGACCCACTATTCCTACTACCTCTTCTTCTCTCCCGAAGGTAGTGGAAAGTGAACCTGAGGCGACAACGGACAAGGAACTTCCTACTAATAACGGAGGAACCAGCATTGTCCATCCTCAGGTTGTCCCAAAACCCAATACCAAACCTGGAGTTGTTTTTGAACCTCCAGTTGGTAAGCCCAAATCCAAAACTTCTATTCCTTACCCATCACGTTTACATGAGCAAAAGATCCGCGAGAAAGCCAGTCAACAAATGGAAAAATTCTTTCAAATTTTCCAAGAACTACATTTTGACATAAGCTTCGCGGATGCTATCATGTTGATGCCCAAGTTTGCATCAACTCTCAAACACATGTTAAGCAACAAGGAAAAGTTGTTTGAAATGGCTAAAACTCCTTCGAACGAGAACCGCTCATAGGTTATCTTGAAGAAGCTTCCGAGAAGCTTGGAGATCCGTGAAAGTTCCTCTTACCTTGTGTATTTCGTGAATGGTTGAATGCTTTGCCTTAGCCGATCTTGGTGCAAGCATAAACCGATGCCTCATTCAAGATGGAAGAAACTTTCTTCCTCGGACCTTACTCCTACATGCATAACTCTCGAGCTTGCAGATCGTACAATATTCCGTCCTCTTGGAATTGCCGAGGACGATTTATGAAAGTAGGAAAGTTCCATTTTCCGGTGACTTTGTAGTTGTTGATTCCGATGTCGATCCACGGGTTCCTCTCATTGTTGGAAAAGGATTCACGAGAACGGGCCGTGCTCTCATTGATGTATTTGAGCAAGAAATCACATTACGTGTTGGTAATGAAGTCGTCACCTTTAACCTTGATCAAACTTGAGGTACTCCGCAAACTATGATTCCGAGTCGGTTAACCAAATAGATATCATTGATGTTGCTTCGAGGAGTACTCTCAAGAAGTTCTTGGTTATTCTCATAATTCGTGAGTGGGGATCCCACCACATCTTCTCAACCTATCATAGCCAATTCTACTCCTTCTCTCACTCCGTTTGAGGAAGCGACTTCATCTTGGAAGAGATTGAAGCATACTTGGCTAGTGATTCTGCTCCATGGGAAATTGATCACGCCCAATTGACATCGAGGGGACATACTTCTCATTGAGAAATTGCTTAAAGATGATCACTCATCAACCCCTCACACTAGTGATGCAATTCGAAGAGATTAATCACCATGAGATTAATCCGAGGAGATATTCTTATTATTGAAAAGTTGTTAAATCGGGACACTTCTCCTCCACTCCCTCCCGCCAACCTTCATAACAAGGAAGTCAAGTCGGTTGAGAAATCAAGAATTTCAAGTCGAACTTAAGGACTTACCACCTCATCTCGAGTATGCATTTCTTGAGGGTGATGATAAATTACCCGTCATTATTGCTCGAGATTTGAGTAAAGATGAAAAGATCGCTCTCATAAAGGTCTTGAAATCACACAAGCAAGCAATTGCTTGGAAACTCTCCGACATTAAGGGTATCAACCCCGAGTTTTGTACTCACAAAATCTTGATGGAGGATGACTTCAAACCAGTAGTTCAACATCGAGAAGAGTAAATCCAAAAATCCATGATGTTATCAAACAGGAGGTTATCAAACTTCTTGATGCAGGATTGATTTACCCAATCTCAGATAGTCCTTGGGTTAGCCCAATTCATTGTGTTCCTAAAAAGGGTGGCATAACTGTTGTCACGAATGAAGAAAACGAGTTAATTCCAACTCGATTGGTTACGGGATGGCGTGTGTGTATTGACTATCGTAAGTTGAATGACGCCACCCGTAAAGACCATTTTCCTCTACCCTTCATGGACCAGATGCTTGAGAGATTAGCAGGGAATGAGTACTATTGTTTCCTTGATGGTTTCTCGGGTTACTTTCAGATCCCCATTGATCCACAGGATCAAGAGAAGACCACATTCACCTTCCCATACGGAACTTTTGCCTACAAACGTATGCCTTTTGGCTTATGTAATGCTCCTGGCACGTTCCAACGATGTATGATGGCCATTTTCCACGACATGATCGGGAAACAATGGAGGTGTTTATGGATGACTTCTCGGTCATTGGGGACTCATTTCAGACATGTCTCCCATTTAGACAAAATGCTAAACGGTGAAGACACCAATCTCTGTCTAAATTGGGAGAAGAGCCACTTTATGGTCAAAGAAGGCATAGTCCTTGGCCATAAGATTTCCAAAAATGGGATTGAGGTCGATAGAGCAAAGTTGATGTTATTGCTAAACTGCCTCATCGTACTACCGTCAAAGGTATTAGGAGTTTTCTAGGTCATGCCGGGTTTTATCGAGATTCATACAAGATTTTTCCAAAATCGCTCGGCCTATGACCCATCTTCTTAAAAAGAAGCTCCTTTTATCTTTTCTCCGAGTGCATCAAGCTTTTGAAACACTAAAAGAAAAGCTACGGAAGCACCCATTCTAGTTGCCCCGATGGGATTTACCCTTTGAGCTCATGTGCGATGCAAGTGATTTTGCTATCGGTGCAGTCTTGGGGCAACGAAAACCAAGCATTTTCAGCCTATCCACTACGCGAGTAAGACTATGATCAAGCTCAAACCCATTACACCACTACGTAAAAAATTATTAGGCGTGGTGTATGCGTTTGAAAAGTTTCGCCATACCTTATATTGACCAAATGCGTGGTGTATACGGACCACTCGGCTCTCAAATATCTCTTTGCAAAACAAGATGCAAAGCCGAGATTGCTCCGTTGGGTTCTACTCTGCAAGAATTTGATATCATTATTTTGCATCCGCAAGCCTTAAAAGTCAAAATCTCTGGTTAACTGGCTTAATTCATCAACTGTTAAGAGTTTGAGAAATCAGAAGCTTGTTTCATGTTTGGAAATTAGTAGCATAGCTTGTACTAGTTTCATTTAACCATATATCATCAACATCAGTCCATAAATTTAGTTCTAATCTCACTAAAGTCAAATTTTCTCAAGTGTGTCAAAAGTCAAAATATTGAAAAACCAGTTTTTTTGCCAACCCAAGGAGATTTTTCACAGGTTCATTACTGGTTCAAATCAAGTGAGATTTGTGGTTTTTAAAAGTTCAGCTGGTCTAATTCCTTATTGTCATTTTTATAAATTTTTAGTAATTTTTCTTAAGCTTCAAAAAAGCTCATCAAGCAGGGCTTATTTGCCCTGCTCACACAACTCAGTCAAAGCTGAGTTGTTCTCAAGCTTTTGCAGAGCTTATCCAAAGCTCCACAGAGCTTCTCTAAGGCTGGTTCTTGGTTTGAAGGTACCTAGCCAGGTCTAGTTTAGACTCCAACAATTGGTTTTGATTTTGGACTTGTTTAAGTGCTTATTTTCCAGTCTACAAGTAGCACTCAAAAACCTGTTTTAGCACATTTAATTAAATCATCAAGATCATAGCAGTGTGTAATCCATAGGTTAAGGATTGTTGTTTCTTGCTGCATTTTAGTAGTTTTAGCATATTAATGCTTCTGTTTCAGTTTGGTAGCTTGTGGTGATCATTTGGCTTATTCAAAGTGCTTATTAATAAGCACTTACAACTGCAGTTTCAATTTCCACCAAACAAGCACATGTTTTTCTATTTTTCTTAGATTCAGTAGATTAAATTAGACTTTTCCTGAAATTTTCATAATTTTTTATAACAGTTTGCTATTTTTCTTAATTAAAAACAGTTTTTAGGTAATTTTAAATAGCTTTTAATACAATTAAATCAGAAAAAGCTCAAAAAAATAATTTTTCATTTTTCTTAGGTTTAGATAAATATAAAAAGTAAAAAAAGTAATTTTCCAGATTTTTCATAGTTTATTTTGTAATTTTAGTAATTTAATTAGTTTTAATAGTTTAAAATTCATAAAAATAGAAAATACTCGAGAAAAATATAAAATAGTTTTGAAAATTCTCTTTGTTATTTTAGATTTTCCAAGTCTTAATTTTATTTTTCTAAGTTTATTTCCTATTTTCTTGTAATTTAGGTTATTATTTAATAGTTAAAATAGTTTTAATTAATAATAATTAATTAAATAGTTATAAAATAATTTTCTTTTTCTAAAAGTTTCTCATATCATTAGGTTTGTAAAATATCATTTTCATATTTTAGGATTAATATTGTGTAAGTTTCACGCTTTTATTTAGACGTCACGTAGTTTTTAATTCGCTTTTATAAAACATAAAATCAAAAACATCGGTTTAAAATTAGTGATAGCGTTTATTTAAGATAGTTTATCTTTTAATTTCCTTTAATTTGCATTTAAGCCCCTGTAATTTATTAATCTTTTCTTTAGTTATTAAATAACTCAAAATCTTTACCGATCACTATCCCAGTGATTATTCGACATCGATTGTGTTAAACACCGGTCATCCTCCGTGGGACTTAACGACCCGGAATCCACTGTATTCTCCTGATCTAAATTGCATTTGGTGTTTGAGCTGTTTTAAGTTCCTTACGGTTAGCCATTCACAAGTGGCTAGCTCGCCTGAGAAAACTTGACGGTTTTGCACCAATCACAAAGCTCTGATACCAACTGGTGCAGTTTCTCACGCAATCAAATGGCTCAAGAACAATTTATTAATCAAAGACCAAAACCATAAAGGTTTTCTTGACAAACGTCAAATTTCATAAACTTAATTTAATCAACTCCCTTTTACAATAACCAAAGACTCCTATAAATATTAATCCTGGCACCACTAAAATAGGAAAGGAGATAAAGCCCAATCAAATAACAATTGGGTAATATTTAATTCTAAAAATAAGCTAAAAATATAATCTCCAACTTTGTGACAATTCTTCATGCACGTGATTATTTGATACCGAATTCGTCAAACGAGTCGTTAAGAAACAAATCCACATTATTAAGCTCATGACCCGTATCCGCATCAATAAAAGTGCTATTGCTCTCTCATGCAACAACGTTCAACACCCAAGAGCAAAGCATATCGACATTCGACATCACTTCATCTGGGAACAAGTGGAAAAAGGTGTAGTGGAACTCTATTTTGTGAGGACTGAATACCAATTAGCAGACATCTTCACCAAAACTCTTCCTAGAGAACGCTTTGAGTTTATCCTTCCACGCCTTGGTCCAAAGTGCTTACAACCGGAAACACTCAAGCGTCTTCAAGAGGAAGACGAGGAGTAAAGGTCTTCATTCAACCATCTCGTGTATATATTTATTCAAAAAGCAAAATACAAAACTTGAAAAACCCTCAAAAAGAAAATACAAAAATATAAAACTTTCAAAATCCATAAAAAAAATTGAAAATTTTGAAAAAAAAAAATAAAAAAAAAATAAAAAAAGTAAAATAAAATCTTCAAAAAATATTGTCTTTTTGTCATGTATTTCTCGATTCGACTATATCTACGGTCTTTGTCTGTCATTCAAAGAATGACACGGGACTTTAGATGTTGTTCGAATTTTAAAATATATATATATATATATATATATATATATATATATATATATATATATATATATATATATATATATATATATATATATATATATATATATGGGAGAAAGAGAAACGATGGTTTATTGTCATTTCAGCAACCCGTTTTCAAAGAAAGAACAGAGCCATGTCTTATCTTGTTTTTCAAATCTCATGCTCTGATTCTATAAACATTTATCTGTTGAAAACTAATTGCTTTGTACAATAACTCAAACTCAAGTTTTTGAAAATCATCTGGATTTATTTGTCAAAAATATCTATCTCCCAATCAACAACCTATGTCATTGATTGAGGGGGAGAATGATTTCAATTAATTCAAAAAGTTTGTTGTCATTCAACTGTTTTCAAAAGATAATCATGCATGTTTAACCAATGGATTTTAAAGTCTTAAAATCCGATCCTTATGTGCAAGCTCTCCTTCCCACATGTGCCAAACGATTTCAAATTTTCCATGCACATGTTGAGGCAGAGCATCTATCTTAAACCACAAAGATCTGAAACGTGATCAGTTTATATCAATGTGCAGGTTCCCTCTAGTATGTGCAAAACTCTTTTCAAACCTCGAGGCACATATTGAGGGGGAGCAAAATTATGAAAACCTCATCCTTCCCCAAAATGCTTAATCTACTTGATTTGATTAGGGAAGTGATGTTGATATCTTTTAGAAAATGAAATTCAAAGAAGTTAATTCTTTCTTTTGCCTCCGTGTGCTAAACGATTTCAAATACTTGATGCACATGTTGAGGGGGAGCTCTTGTTCTAAACATATCAAAAACAATTCAAGTACAAAATGCTTTGATAATATATCATGAGTATATGGATTGATTTTCAAATGGTTTTCAATTGGTTCCAATGGCAGATGAACAATACCAAATAGACCGGCCAACTTTAATTTATGTATGGTGATATATGGATGATAAGGTTAGGTATTTGTTCCCAACATCAGCCAGAACCGGAGGGATCTACCCAGGGACAATCCACTAGATAGTGTAGAAGTCCTTAGGTAAATTGAAAAAAGGAGAAAAATGAGATATGGGAAGAGTGCGGACTAAGTCTGAGCTAGTACTGGAAGAAACCCAACAAGGTTCTAGCAATGAAGTCTCGGTAAGCACTGAAGGGGTTGAAGAATGAAAAAGATTTGAATGAGAAAAGGGTGAAAACAAATAGCCCTACAATTATTCAACCTTAAGGCAGATACCGGGTTCAATTCATATGCTACTGATGGTTACCAAGGTAACATCGGTATTGAAGACAAGATGTCATAAACCCAGTGACGCACTGCACTTCAGCTTCCCAAACCACTCAAGTTCTTCTTAAAAGGACTTGTTTCATTCTCACGAGGAACCGACATTATCTATCGACTTTCTCTTAGAGATTGTTGATATTAAAGAAGGAGACCCTCTCCCTAGTCTCTGATATAGGATCCAAATATGCACAAATTGAGTCTAGAGCCACGAGATCATCAATAAATCTCATTAGGAAACTTTCAATTAAAGACTCTCTGTTTCACACAATGTGGAAAGAGAGATTATATCTTGAGTCCTACGCACTATCCTGGTGGTTTTACCGAACATCCGAGTGATATTCAAACATATTCACAATGAAGATGGAAAGCCTTCGAGTCAACATCAAACAAGCTCCGGTAGGTGGCATGTGAGATCTATTCAATAGATCAACCATGTGACAACTGAACAAAAACAATGGGGCGATTCAATCTTTTGAATCAATCCTGGTTCAGGTTATGGATTGATGGATACCTTTGAAAAACCGGTCGTTGTGCTAAAAAACTCTTTTCTTTAGCACATCGACCGTGTACGAATATTTCAAATCAAAAGGTGTTTATGATTGATAATTGATTTTCATCAAAACCTTCGTTGTATTGCAAAACTATTTCTATTGAGCAATACACGATTGATTTTCAAATCTCTTTTCATCAATCAGTGAATCTCTATTCACTGGTTCACTCACTCCGTGTTGTCTTCTTTGAGACGTTCCGGTTTGAGAACGACTAGAGCATTGCGAAACCCATCAAGGAAATTCTTGAATTTTACACGATCACAGCAACTTTTCTATCGATCAACGGGAACCGTGGGCCGTGTACTTCAATTCAATGAAAGTGATCAAAGACACTTTCGTGCGCTTTATTGCTAAATGTTTTATGCAGTGTCGCCCTACGTTTGCGGTGATCGTAATGAAGCGGTCAATCCATAGCCACATGCTCACTCAACACATTCATCTCGAAAGAAGTCATGTTTAGTGCATCAATGACTCGATATTTTCACTCCACGCTCGCTACGCCGCCAATATCATGAATCAACGAAAGCTTTCGCTACTCGATGAGAAGATTTCATGATCTAGAATGTGAGCATGTCGGTCCGAAAGTCACAACATCACATAATACCAACACCACAATGGATGTCTCGAGATTTTGTTGGTGATGATCTCAAAAGTCGGCTCAAAATTATTATCACGTGGATCAAGAAAAGACCTCCGCTTGGATTATCCAAACATGCAATGAGAAGAATCAATGACTACGAGCTTGAGCAAAGTACTACATCAAGAATGCAAGAACAATTTTAATGTAATATCTGTTTGTATTCAATGTAATTTTAGTATATGATTGAGGTGACCTCCCTAGGGGAGATTGTTAGGAATTAGAAATTCCGTGTATTAAAGAGTCGGTCACCTCAAGTATATGTAATCGTTAGAAAGCTCGTAGTCGTAGTTCTTTTAAGCTAAGTAGTATTTAGTTAAGTAACACCGTGGAGGACGGACGGGTCTTTACCCATCAGATGCCCGATCCACACCCGTTGTGTGGCGTTTTATTGTAAGACTATAAATACTCTCTACCTTCCAAGGTAGAGAGTGGAGCTCATAATAAGATTTTTTCTTTCTCTCACTAAAGTTCCCAAACCTCTAACTTTCTCTCTCTAAAAACATCTTGTACGCCCACTTTGTGTCATGGTTTGATTTGTATGTGAAATCCAATATCTTACAAGTACTACCAAGACAGATTCAGTTTGCACTACCAGTACTAACTGAAGTTAGTACTGCTAGAGCAATGTTAGTACTGCCAAGTTAAACTTAAGATTGCTGAAGATGTTTATAATGTTACATCAAGATAGAGACTGCCGGTGGATAGAGACGTGTGAAGAGATATGTATGAAGATATTTAGAATATATCTTATGCATTTAGAAGATACGTATATTTTGTAACAATATAGGAGATCGTAGTTATTTTGTAAAGGACTCCATAGTCTATAAAAGGAGATCCTAGGTTATATGTTTTACATACGAAGTGCATAGAGTTTATTCAGTCAGAGTACTCGTATTATTAACATTAATAATATTGAAGAATTTTGGTGATATTGTTGTTTGATCATAATTATTGTTACATTTTTCATAATCTTCTAAGTGTTATTGAGTAGATTTCGCATACACATCAGCATTAACAAAGTATCTACTTTTTTTGTCTTGAATTTATTCAAAGAAACATACTCTAAACAAGCTAGAGAATTGATTCATAGTTTGGGATTCCACACTTATCAACGTCAATGCTAGATTTCTTTTTTTTTTCTTTTTTATTTTTACATAAACTGATTTAATATATCACCAACACTTATATTAACACATAATACTGTACATAACATATATCATCCCGCCTTGACCGTACATGATCAAAATGGGTCAATATGGGCAAGAATGGCCCTATGCCAAACACCATTTAAACTTTAAAATAAACTACTAATCTACTTGATCATCACATAAACTTGAGTTTATATGTTCATACATAGAAGTATAAAACCTATGGCGTTTCTTGGTAAGAGAGCACTACCACTAGCTTCACCTATCACAAAACAGAAAAAAGCAACGTAAGCAATAGCTTAGTGAGATAACATATGAAAGATACTAATCATAGCATGGCATAATATTATGGTTGCTTCGTATACTTGCTTGTTATTGTATACTAGTCATCCACTAAGGACGTTGAATTGTGAACCCATATTGGTTCAATACAACTGAAAATGTTCTAGTCGTCCACTTAGGACGTCTAAGTCAAATATTCCATTACTTTGAGCCGCTTATACACACTGGTCATCCACTTAGGATGTCTACGTCCCATTTTACGAAATGAGACACTAAAAGGGGCTTGGTCATCCACTTAGGATGTTTAGGCTCCATTTTGGAGCATGTCATGACATAACAACATGTTTCGTCCACTTAGGACGTCTACACCCATCTTTGGGTCATAATGCATATACTTATGAAAATCATCCACTAAGGATGGCTAATTTAGTTATGTCGTCCACTAAGGACGTTATACAATTAATGATGCTATACTTAAGCTAAAAACGCTTAATTAAAAGCATACGGATCATTCGGGGCTGTTTTGACCCGTCTGCCATATTTCACTTAATAACATGCAACATGAAAGTCATTTAAGCTCGCATGAATGAGGGTACCACGAAGGTGTGGCACAACAAACGGGTTATCAAATACCCGCTTCTACACTTATATATGTTACTCACCTCAAAATCGCTTGAGTAGAATCACGAGCTCCTTATAAGATGTCCCTGACTAACCCGTATAACCTAGGAACATATAAATTACATAGAGCTTATTAAGAACATGACTAGGCTTATTATAATAAGCACTAAAACAATTGAAAAGCCATAAGGGGGTGTTTGGTTCGTGGCTTATATAACCACACCAACACGTTTTCTGAAAATTAACACCACAAAATGGTGTTATAACACCTAAATAAGATACCCATCACTTTTCTAATCATTTATACATGATTACTAGGGTTCTTGATGATTTATTTAAGACCATATGTTTACATAATCATGTGAAATTTCACTACAACCCCACAAATGGCTTAAAGATGAGGAGTTTAGGCTTTACCCACCATTAGTAAGCCATAACACATGAATTTAAGAACAAGTTATGATCTATATCTTTAATTAGATGAGGAAAACCCTAGCTTATTGATTTATGAGTTTGAAGGAAGTGATATCTTACTTAAATCTTGATCATAATCAAACTCGAATCAAAATCCTAGATCAATATGTAAATTTGTGTGTGAAACGTGATGAAGGAAGAGGAAAAGAGATATGTCAATGTTTCGATTTCGATTATGATAAACTTATATGATATTTGTATAAGTTTATTCACTTGACAACTTTAGTCTCTCGTAGGAGGATAATTACATGGAAGGTCCTTAAGGCTAATTAGTACATATAAGGACAACACAAGTTAACTAGGAAGCATATAAACGATAATAATTCATTACCACAAGTTAGCAAGGCTTCAACTTTGATGTTATACTTGAAGCATAAAAATCAAAGTATGATGATGTTGTGGTGGTAGTTATGGGGCGGCAACAAGGAGGAGGGGGAAGGGAGGATGAGATGAGTTGGTCTAAGTCTAGCTTATAAAGCGTGGTAAATAAATATCTAACTAAGGTAAGACTTATTCATTAAGTAATAATAACATGTGTTTATATCTTAGGCTAGATGGATTCTCACCAAGCCACATGGCTTGGTGAGTCTTAAAGGCATGCCACCTTATGCTAGGTAGTGGCTTAATGGCTAAAATATGCTAGATATTTGTTTTATGGAGCGTGGTTTGATCACGCTAATTGTTAACGTTAAGTAATTAAGTCACAAAACTTAAAATTGGGTGAAGTAAAAGTATAAGATTCATAAAAATCATTAAAACTTATCAATATACTACTACATCCGTCTCATATTAAATGTCCACTTTGAATTTTCAAAGTCTTTTATCATTAACTTTGACCTTAAATATTTATCTTTGTGTTATATAACACTCGATGCAAAATATATGAATGAATTGGATTTTAAATGTATTTTCGTTGATATAATTTTTATCAAGTATTATATAACACAAGCAAAATATTTAAAGTCCAAAATTGAAGAAAAAAGACTCCAAAAGTCAAAAGTGAACATTTAATATGGAACGGAGGGAGTATATCTTAGTATACTAAATGAGTGATAAGTTTTATGGAGCGTGTAAACGTTGCTAAAACCTAGAAACGTAGGTTTTGGAATAAATAAAATGTAAATCGTACTACGTTTTCGTAAAAATGGAAAAATAGAAATGTAACTCGTAAAATATTTATGTAATGAAATATTTAGAAAATTGTGAATTTTTACATAAATTAATAAATAAGAACTCAACTTTGACAAATTAGTAATATTTGAAACCATTTGACCTCTTTTATATGAAAACCGAAGTGGTAAGACCTACTATAAAAAAATAGACTCGTATACCTTTCTATAGACTAAATAAACTTAGTCTTGACTATTTAATAATTAGAAGATAAGGACTATTAATAGCGAAATAAAACCTAAAAACCAGATAACTTATAACTTAGGATTTGTAACTAATTTCAAAATTTTTAAAACTACACTCTAACGTTTAACAAATTTTATTAACCCAATGTAAAGTGGCATAATCAATATAATAATATTATATAAACTTATTTGCATATTTACGTTATCATTTTAAAACTTAAGATTCGACGCATTATTTTAGGTTGCTCATAGGACTCTCTCGGCTTATTCATCTTTTTATTTGCACTTTTCTTATCACATTTGATTAAGGTGAGTTTCATAGCACCACTTTTACTTGTTTATACTTGTTTTCAAATACTACTGGGTAATATTACGTTCTTTTTACATATGGACACAAGTACATAAAACCTTTGCGAATTTCCTAGGTTACTTCATTTGCGATTAAATTCCCCATCATCATGAACCGTTAATTACGTAGTAAGCGCGAGTGCTGTGAATAGATCTATTGGGGGTAAACTCCCTCGTCCGTGTTGGTCGCCCCAACTAGAAACGGACACATGTCATTTGATGTCCAACAAGTTTTTGGCAAAGCACCGGTTGGGGTGATACATAAATAATCATCAAGGCTTCGTGTCATGAGCTTAGCAACAAGAATACTTTTCGTGAACATATTTGGATTACAATTGTCATTGAAATCTTGTGTTTCACATTACCTTTACTTACTTAAACCTATGAACTCACCAACTTTATGTTGACACTTTTAGCATGTATTTTCTCGCCAGAAGCATAACTTTGGATTGGAGCCTTAGAGTCACACATCATGTTTTGAAGAATGGGATACATCAAATTTTATCATTCGATAATTGTCTAAAGAATTTTTATGTAACTTAATACTTGGGACTTCTTGTTTGTAACTCTGATGCTTTAAATTAATCGAATGATAACTTTTCAAAACGTCTCATTTTAGAGTTAGTTTTCTATAACTTGTATTTTGTGCTATGAAGTAACACTTCAATGACACTATCTTTCGCTGCGACATTTTGAAGGTATTACATTATCCTTGGGTAAAATTTTGTCAGAAATCAAGTGTAAAAGACTTTAGTAGAAAAAGCATGTTCAACCTTAAAACAATCAAGTAGGGACTAAGAGTTATGAAAAAAAATACTTTTGCAAAAAAAAAAGTGTTCAATACTATTAAGACTGGTTTTGTTAATTTAATATTCATTAGTGGGGTATGGTCATCATACACATCAGGTATATTTATGTCATTTTTACTGGTGATCGTTAAAAAATTTCGTTAGTCATGATCAAAGTGCATGCGAAATAATTAATTCACCATCATCTTCTTCTCACAATTAATTTGCAATCCCATGACTGTCATACCATCGCCTACTCCCACCACCACCCTCTACCACCACACAAACACCATCATCAAATCCGCTCTTTTTTTACTTTTTAAAATTGAACGCACACTCTAGTTAAAATCTGACTTTTACCTTGTCAAGTGATATGAAAAACTAGGTCGCATTAGACAAATAGACATGAAAGTTGTAAGTTTTGATATTTTTTTATTCATTTAGTAACATGGTTTAGAATATACAAATGACAAGTTGTAGGTAAAGTTAATCTAATTAGTAATATCTATCCTTGGTCATCAGTATGAAACCAAATAGGTGTGAAATAAGATTAAGAATCATAATGGCGAGTAAAGATGCTTTTGCCTAAAACTACAAAACAATGTGATATATTGCTCAATTTTTATTGTAAACGAAAACATTTGGCTTTCTTTCTAAAATGTGAAAGCAAGAAACACTTAGGGTGCGTTTAGTTAGAGAAAAAATCTCTTGTTTTCTATCTTTAGTTTTGTAAAAATTTGGACGGGAAATTTATCTTCACAAAACACTTGAAAGTTGAAAATATAGAAAATGCATATGGTTGATGTTTGTATTTTTTTTTTTTTTTTATTCTTTTATTTTGAAGAAAGGAAGGGATGGTTGTGGGGTTATAGAGGAAAACAACTAAAATTTGTTTATTGTTTTCTTGCAAAGTTAGGAAATAGGGGATTTTGTGCTTTGTAAAATATTTTGTCGGAAAATGTATTTGACGATCTCTATTTTCCTTATTTTGACAAAACATTTTATAAAAACAAGAATATTTCCCTCAACTAAACGCACCATTACTATCTTTCCAATTCGTAACTGTTATGATCCATATCCATTCTGTTTGTACTTTACACCATCAAACTTTTGTTGAGCCAGTGGTTTCTAATTAGGAGTGATCCATATCAACCCACAAAATACTACTACTAGTAATAAATTAACCTAAAATGACCAACTTCTGATTATTTGGGTTTGACTTTTAGAGCATCCTTAGGATGCTTTTTATAAGGGTGTTGATATGTACACCATCTTTTTTTATGGATACATTACATTTGTGCATTGCAGTATTGTACGCATCAAAAAAATGGTGTGCGTATCAAGCCCTTTTTATAAATGTAAGAATTACATTAGGAAAATGTCGATGTTTTTACATTTTGTTCCTACAAAATATCCTACTCACTGGATGCTGACAAATGTCAGAACAGACGGTTTGGATGCATAGAGAGAATGAGCGAAAATAAACTATATAATATTACTGTGTGTAGGAGGATTTGTAGAAAGAAAAAGTAGAAGGTTGTAACAAAGCCCATGCCATTAACATCAAAAGTCAAAACCACTTAGATTGAAATCAGTTTTAATTGAAAGAGATAACAGATGATGTACATAGGGCTTGAATTAGGGTTGCAATTAAGCCAAGCTTTTAACATGCAACTCGAGCTCGAGCTTGACTCGATTAAGCCAAGCTTTTATCAAGCTCAAGCTCAAGCCCAAGCTCAATCCCAAAAAGTTGGCTCGAAACATATAACAAGTCAAGCTCAAGCTTTTGATAGCTTGGCTCGAGTTTTTATCAAGCTTTTATCAAGCCTTAGTATACATATCTTTTTATATTAAATTCATATAAGTAACTAAGGGTTAATTTAAACATTATTCTAATTATAAGGATTTACTTTATAAAAATTATTTAATATACTCTTGAATGACTTTTATATGGTAAATAAATCAGTAATTATTTGTAACAACGATATCTTAGACCAGTGATGTTGCTTATTTTTTTATATCTAGAAGCGAATACAAGTTTCTAGTCATGAATCGTGAATATTAATAGACCAAAATATATACTACTATTAGATAATTTTAGCTTTTTATACTTAGTATATCGATGACAACATTAGTTAGTACTTTAGCTTATGTTTCATTCTAATGTTGGACTTAGTACGAAAATGTTATCGTTGGTTTTATTATTGTTAAATTAACTTAATTTGGTTTTCAAATGTGGTTTTAGTTTGTATTACTTTATATATATATATATATATATATATATATATATATATATATATATATATATATATATTGATAAATTTGTCTATCAAATACAATATGTTTGCATACATTCAAGCTTTTCAAGCCAAGCTCAAGCTTTGCTCGAAACCTATTCAAGCTAAGCTCAAGCCTGGATGATTAAAGCTTGACAAGCTATCAAGCCAAGCTCAAGCCTACTATTTTTGTTTCAAGCCAAGCTCAAGCCATGTCGAGCTCGAGCTCGGCTTAACTCGATTACACCCCTAGTTTGAATTATTCATTGAGAACTTAAAGAATCTAATATATTGGAACGATAAACCATGGATCAGCAACAACCCATTAATTTGATCCGAAAGACCTCAAATTGAACTACTTTATGAAGAGCTTGAACTCACGATTATGTATCTTTTTGTTGATAAAGAAGACGACCTACACAAGCTTGAACAAGTTAGAAATCTAAAAGAAAGAATTCAAAGATGTAGCGAAGAGGCACACATTAGGCTAGTCCCAATCGTGACCGAGATGACCCAGTCACCGCCGCCACGCCGCCTTTCTCTTTCTAGCGACTAGACATGACTCGGATGCCACATCAATGACCCAAGGTTGGTTTGTTTTTTTTTTTTTTTTTAATTCAAACATTTTAAACATTAAATTTAAATTCATTAAAATTAAAAAAAACATTACAATCTGAAATTAAAAAAACATTACAATACGAAACTAAAATAAACATTACAATACCTAAACTAATAATCAAAATCGTAGCGTGCATTGATTGTTGCCTTGACTTTCATCAATTCTTGTAGTTTTAAAAAAAGATTTTTTTTTTTTTTTTTTTTTATGACCAAAGGGTCAAAAAATTTAAAAAGTTTTTAAATTTAGCCCAAACGGGCAAAATAGCCTGGGAAAGAGTTGTATTAACCTCGGTCGTATTTTAGCTCGATGTCCCAAATAAAAGGCCCTCGACCGATCTCCCAACCGATGTCTACATCCCATATAACCGATGTTCACATCGGTCATGGGTTTTTTTTGTTTTTTTTGTTTTTTTTTTTTGTTGCCCAACCGATATTCACCCTTCGATTGGGACTAGCCTTATAGTGGGTCGCTTTGTATGCCTTATGAATGCCAGCATATATACTTTTACCAAATGTTCCAGTTTGGAAAAGTAAAAAAAGGCACCCATCAATTACATATTTTACCAAATGTTCCAGTACACACGAGTTTGAAAAAAAGGCACAATAGGCACCCATCAAAAGAGGTGCGTTCAGTTTTCAAAATAAAAAA
Organism: Chrysanthemum lavandulifolium; assembly: GCA_022545495.1. Classification (NCBI taxonomy): domain Eukaryota; kingdom Viridiplantae; phylum Streptophyta; class Magnoliopsida; order Asterales; family Asteraceae; genus Chrysanthemum; species Chrysanthemum lavandulifolium. The sequence goes on along the minus strand of CM040242.1, from coordinate 1,763,104 downwards.
AGAGGAGATTTGATGGTGGTGGTTGTGTGGTGATGGGAGAGGTTGGTGGTGTTGGTTGTGTGGTGGTGGTGGGATTACAAAATAATTGCAAATTCAAAAAAAGTAATTATAGAAAGAAGAAGAATAGGGTAAATTAGTCATTTTGCATGCTCTTTAACCACGACTAACAACATCTTTTAATGATCATCGGTGAAAATGACATAAAGCGCAACAAAGTGTGAACACGGGACATTACTCGCTATATAAGTTTATGGGTGCCTACGGTGCAAAAATAACTTACTAAATGGACATTCTTTGCAATTTACCCTATTTATAGTATAAGTATTTCATATTATTGTGCTTGTGATATTATTTATTTTATTATTTATAATCCTTACAAATTTCATACATTTTAACTATATCGCATTAACAATGATGCACACATAATTTTTTTAATGTTTATAACGTAAGTGTAAAACCGTAGAAGGTGTGACCACGCTTTTAATGTTCTTTAAAGTTCAAGTAAGTTAAGTGTTAAGTTAATTAACAAGTGTGTATAAGTATGCAAACAATATACATCAACGAGTAATTAGGCTTTCACGTGTTATGGTGGAGCTAATTTGAGTCTCGATTAGGCTTTTCGGCGTTATGACGAGGCCAATTTGATAAGTTATCTTTCGTATGTTTGATCAGGGATTATGTTAAGTCTGATATTTGTTCTAAATTATCTTTGGTGTGTCTAATAAGGGATTAGGCTAGACTGATATTTATTCTAAATTATTTTTAGTATTTGAGATATTTTGTTACATTTGGTTTTTAGTATTAGGTTTCTATGAGTTTGGCTACATTATATACAAAATGGTTGTTACTTATCTAACGAAAAATCCTTGTGGTATCTATATTAATTTCCGTATCTTTGTGTATTACTAAAATTTTGGCTTTCATAAATGTATTTTATAAGTATGTCCCAATATTAATATGAGGATAGTGAATATGGGGCTGTCTCACATATAAGCTTACATGCGAAACTATCAAAAATGATGTCGTTTTAACAAGAAAAACATCAAATTTACCTCATTTATATCATGTCCTTCACAATATTAATGTTTTCTATTGATTTCATCACAACATCACTTAAGTTGAGTTCACATTGGTGCATGCATTTTTTACATCATATTGTTAGGTAATTTGTTACAACCTTAGCAGGTCGTACAGATCAATTGGGTCGTGGCAAACGGTCCAAGAAAGCACCAAAGTGGCAAGAATCTTTTGTGATGGGCTAGGATTTCTCTGCCATAATTATCTTAATGTTTAGGAAAGTCTTTGTGTCGTATTAGGAATGTCTTTGTGTCAAAGAGTCCTTGTTTAGGTATGTTTCGTATTTATCTTGTGCTACAAGTATTGTATTCGGCTATATATACCGAATAGGTTATTAATAAAAAGTTTATCGATTAGTCTAATAAATCTCTGCTTCTCTTCTTCTTTCTTAAGGAGTTCGCACCCACTATAGTGGTGCTACTATCGATACAAGTAGGTTGTATCATTGGTGCTTTCATTGCTTATTGTCATCATGGTCCTGGATGAACAGACGGTTCGTTTGTGGCTTAAAGACCATCAAGACGCAGCTCAACGTTTGGCTGAACAACAGAACGCAGCCTTTCAAGAACAATTCAACGCCTTGCGGGCTGAGTTAC
>CM040242.1:1701619-1760900 GCA_022545495.1 Chrysanthemum lavandulifolium | reverse complement strand
CGTCACCACCTTCTTTTGTCCGATCCTTCTCCTTTTGAATGATCGTCACGCTTCTCTTGAGATCGAGATCAGCTTCCCAGTCTTCAGCTATCACCATGATGGAAAACGACGTAGCCATCCAACTTCGAACTACCGTTTCATCCGTTCTTGACCCTACCAACCCGGTTCACAAATCTTCAAACTTCCGACACGAGATAGTCATCTTCCATCCAACAAAGCTCTATCAAACATACCGCCTTGCTACTCTCGTCAAGGACAAGTTCACACTCGGACAAGTTTGGTTCTCGCCCTCACCCTTCATTTGACTTTGTTTGCGTATCCGAAGACATTTCTTTCGAGTCTCCCATGTATCCCACCAAAGTTTGTTCTTCTCGAATCTGAACACGACCCACCTTGGGAGCCACGACCCGAGATTCAATTCCATGAGCATCGGGGACAAGGCTCGTTTTCGGGCGCGTGTATTGATATGAGTTGAGATGCATGGAGTCTAACTAGAAGTGGTCGTTTGTTTTTAGTATTGCATGTATGTAGTCACAAGTCTTCCATGTTCATATTAGTGTGTAGATGAAATGGGGAAGAAAATATTGAACAAAGTCTAGTTTCTCTCTTTTTTGATTGGAGTCTTGCCCGCTCAAAGGGCATTATCATCTCGTTTTCTTATATAGTTATTGAGAGATTGACCATCTCAAATCAGTCTCTTACCAAAGAGTTACACCACCTTGCTAGTTATAGAATAATAATATATTTGGGGGTCGAATAAAATAAGATCACTATAACTCAGAAAACATATGTTACTCAAACTTGATATGAAAATGTCGAAATACAATATTATTGAAATATGCTATAAGCAAAAGTTTTTAGAAATACATTTATTATGCAAGAAAACAAGTGTAGAACTCAACCATGCTAATGTGGTCATGCAGACCCTTGTAGTTTATCCATCTCCAGAATATATATCATCAGCAACCAGCCGTTAATACCCACGGCCACGTCGTTTTGCAGAATCTGGTGACCAAGGTTATCAAAGCAAGTTATTTCACACTATATAATGATAACAGTAAATACCAAATGTCTTGTGACATGATTATATAGAACCATTTATTAGACCCAAGCAGAATTGCTCATTTTTTCGTAAAAAGAATAAAGCTATAAGACTCGGGGCTATTATTATCCACGATGGTAAAGCTTAATAATTTTTGGGAAGCTTTATGCTACTTTTTGCAAATCATCAACTCACAATACACGTAAACATTTTACAATGTATAAACCATTTTATAATAACACGTGCATAAAATTATGAACATGTTCGTGATTTATTATATACTTCTTCATTGAATAGGAACAATAAACATAATCTCATTATAGTTGAAAATAAGATAAAGCCTTTTAAGAGTTTTTGACATCTTCCTGAACATCTTATTGTTGATGCCATATATAATCAAAATAATAAATTCCGCAATCGCTACATGTGTTATTTGTTAACATTTTTAATGCGTTTATTAACAATGTATAAAATGTTATTAGATTATGTGTATAAAATTATTATCTTAATAAGTATCAAGTCATACACAAAAAATCATTTAAACTTTCATTTAATCGATAGATAAAAGAGTTTGCACTTATAATGATAAATACATTAATAATTATTCCACACTTAAAAATGTGAAAATCAATTTTTCACATTCAATTTGTCCATGATTCCTTTCTGCAGGAGGAAATTAGGCATGTTAGATTGATCTCCATCATTTTTAGTGTCAACAAATTTGTGCACACTTATCAGTTATCACTGCAAACCTTTATAATACAAGATAAACTAAATTTTTCATGTTTTATATATTTTTAAAGTTATAGATAAACTAAATTTTTATACATACTCTTTACAAGCATGCTAGAAAAAAAGTATACAAATAAAATTTATGTTGTAGTGAACAATGGGGATTAATTAATAAGAGATCTTAAAAGTGAGCCTAAATGACTATTCTTTGTGTGTGGAATCAAAATATAAATCTAATGTATTATACCTTTTGATGACTTATGCAGAAGTTCGCTGATATTCTGGTCAAACAGATTTCGGACCAGATACTGTTTTATAGACCGTTGTGAAAACATGTTAGCAATTTTGAACATTAGTGCTCCCATTCCAGTATCACAGATCCAAGCAAGATACGTCACTGGTGTCCATAAACCGAATATTTCCAGTGTAGGCTTCCAAGCTACGCATATCTGGGATACATTAATAACGTATTAGTTAATCATACCTTTCACTTTCTAATATTTTTTTCTCATATTTTTAATATAAGAAAGCTAAAAATAAAATAACAGAAAAAAGTACGATGTCTTGTTATAAAGGAAGTAAGATTAACTGAATTAAAAAAAAAAAAAAAAGTCTTAAAAATCATTAGATGTCACATCGTGGTAATCTTATTATATAGGGTACCCTCACATCGTCCAAATACTAATATTAAACAAAAATAAAATATTTGAAAAAGCACCATACCCCGCCCCGCCCCGGTAGGGTTGTTGTATAAAATAAAAAAAAAACATACATACTTTTCTATAAAAAATATATAATGTCTAATGTACCAGGTTCCACCATACAACAGAAATTGTAAATGAAAAAAGAAGAGAAGCATACCGAGAGAAATCCCCAAACAGCGGTTATGATTCCTATAAAGAGCGCAAGCATGTCACCAAAAACAGAGTAATAACACGCAATAACAAGGGCACCAATGGTCGCCGGCACTCGATTGTTGTAAAAGAACTGTATCACTTGCTCCTTCTTTTATAAGACATGCAAGCATAAAAAACATTTTTAGATTCAGTGTTCCCTACCCCAAGAGGATAGGATCGAGTATGTTGTAAAAAAAAAATATAAAAGAAAATAAAAAAAATAAACATACTTTCCTATGAAATAAATATCTAATGCACTAGGTGCCACCACACAATAAAAATCGTATATTGAGAAAAAGAAGAGAAGCATACCCAGATAAATTCCCAAACACCGGTTATGATTCCAATAAAGAACGCAAGCATGTCACCAAAACCAAAGTTATGATACGCAATAGCAATAGCAAGGGCAACAATGGTCGCCGCCTTTCGATTCTTGGAACAGAACTGTATCACTGGCTTCTTCTTGTATAGAATCACCATAAACACAATCCAGCGACATCCACAAATCTACAGAAGTATATGCAATCAGCACTCTCATACATCAAAATGGAAGGTTAAATAGCCAATAAAGACCTTGCTAGCATACATAATGAAGAAAGTTCTTACGAATAATGACTGTATTAACCCCAACACATCGAGTTTGAAGGCTACAACCAACGGGAAAATTAAAAATCGTAGACTTAAAATGGTCTCTATAACCCTTCCTGCAGGAGTTCGGATGTGATCCTGAAAATTACATTTCATAATTATTAGTTAACCTATCAAAGCTACAACATGCAAAAGTATTTGTCTTAATATAAATGTCCACCTTAATGGGAAGAAAATGAAACAAACAAACTTATGAGGGTTGAATGTTACCAATTCTTTATTCCACCAAGCTTCCCAACTTTTTTCTTCAACTGGGACGCCTTCTTCAACCGGGTGACTTTCTTCAACTGGGACACTTTTACAATTGCGCCAATTATTCCAATCTTCCCAGTCTTCTGAGTTTCTGAAGATTGTAAAAGAAGTTGAAATGCATCTGGAAACATAATGAAATTAAACTCAAATGACAAACTTACTTGTTAAGGTCAAACGGGGATGAATCGAACAAAAACGGAGCGACAATCCATGAAATTGACAAAATTGAACCGCCAAGTAAAAGAAGGTTGTTATAGAAAGCCCGAACTGAGTGGAACCCGTATATGATGTACACCGCTACCAGAAAAAGCACTTCCATTCTGTTTAAGATGTACTAGTATTAAACATACTTGTTAAGTTCCAATATGAGAGAGAGTAGAGAGAGAGAGACCCTTTGACGAAATGACTTCGTGAATAACGCCTGTAATTCTCTGCAAATTTGATATGATCCAGGACAAAGCCTCGACCAGTTGCTTGATACTATATTCGAATAAAATTTGATTAGATTGCAATATGAGATCATAATAGAGGTAAAAAAGGTTAATATCGACATAGTTAGCTTGAAAGAAAACTTGTTCAAAGAATAAGGAGAAAAGTTAAAGTGAGGGTGTTAGCTTATACCAATCACAACTTTGTTAATGCAATAGCTAGCTATATATTAAAGCCTTAAAATGATCTCTATTTTTAAATAGAGGATGACCTCCTAATTTTTATTGTTGACACTACCAGCTGATTCAAATACACTTGAACGTGTTTTCCTTGGTATTGTAGGCTTGTAGCACCTTTTTCAAATACACCATCATGTTGTAAGGTGCTAGTTTTTAAGAAATTAAAACATCACATTTGATATCGGCATATCGCTATATTTCTATGTCATTCAAAAGATATTAATAATAAAATTTAGGGACGAGAAAAAAATCGCAAAACGAAACCAAAACTCAATAATCGAAAAAGAAACCAAACTCGTTTAAAAAAAACCTATGGTTCGGTATATCTTTTAAAAACTCGAAAGTTTTGGCTATTTTTTGGTTTATATAAAAACCCAAACCGAAAGACCCGAACCGCCGTATACTAATATCAAATCAACTTTTAATAAATATACGTTTAATACCTACTGTATACAATTAAATATACTGTAAGACATATCACTTTAGCAAACATTAGGACAAAATCGTAAAATTTATTTTTCTTGATTGCACATCAAGTGTCACAAGGAAGACAGTGTTATTGTAATGAAATTCATTTATTTAAGGCGACAACCCTAAATTTTGTCATTTGCAACATCTGTGTGAGTGTGTTCCATATCATTCAATCATAACTATATATTTCTTTTTAAGAAAAAGATGTTTGGAATCAAACACTTAATGCAAGTGTCGAAGTGTAAACCAAAAGTGGAAGACTGCAAACTCTGTGATAATAAATTAAAGCAGTTCTTAATACGCATAATCGTATGTTATATAAATTTCTGATTCACTATTATAAAGGATGAATGATGATATAATAATCGGTTCGTTAAGAATTTATGGGTCGCCAATAAATTAGGTCATGAATAGAATGTGTTTGGTGAACCCAGCCCCATTTTGACCCGTTAAATAACTCTTCCATATTGACACATCTAGAACAAAGCAAGCAAGATAGAAAAGTAAAGAACAAACCGATGCACCACCATGAATTATGGTTCTGCCAAACCAATGTATTCTTGTGCCCAAAGAGAATGCGAAGAAAATGGAACCAAGACTAAAAAACATGGCGAGAAAATTTTCAACAGCCTGCAACACCATTCAAAATTTAATACGCAACAAGTTAACCATAAATAATTACTAAATTTTTTTTATCGATGATTCATCCCATATAAATTAAGCCTATATATACAACGTTTACATAAATGTACCTTTTCGAAACCCTGCTCTAAGAAAGGAACCAAAAGCATGTATATAGCCGGGAGTAAAATAATAATAAAAAGCAACTCAGGAGTCAAATCTACATCGTTTAACACATGGGGGACTCTCGTTCCAGACAATGCCTGTAACAACAAAAATAAAACAATCTAGATGGTGCTATAAAACTTTAATAAGAAGTTTTATAAAAAGAATAATACTAATTACCATAATCAAATTGCCATACAGTAATGTGTATAAGGTTATCACCATTAACTGCAAAAATCACATAAATGGTTAGATAAGCAAATGTGCAATCTTAGAATAATAACCTTAATTTACTGATATTGTGCATACCAAGGAAGAGAAGTAATATCCAACGGTTGTATAGTAGAATGAAAGCATCCGGAAGAAATCCAACCGCTCACCAAGTCTGTATATATCTCTACTAAGAACCTGCTCCCCGTTTCCTCCTGCCACTTTTCCTTCAAAAATAGCAATTTGATTGAACCCAACATCTCGCCCCTTGCCCACCTTCAAAACATAAAATGAAATACATAGTAATCGAGCATATGTATGTACTGATGCCTGATGACTTATTTAGAGCTAAATATAAACCCAGTGTGATTATATTTTAGAAAGTAAGGAGTTTTAAAGATATATAATACCTGTATTTTTGAATTTCAGTATGTAGATATATTACCTAGTAAAAAAGATTTTAAAATCATCACAAACCTCTCATTTTTTTTTCTATTGCAATTTCTAGATATGATGATTTTGAAACTTTTCATATACAAAAAAAGAAATAGAAAGAGATAGACGAGAAATGACATTGTCATATTAATGACACAAAAAGGATATTAAATGAGTGGAATTGAGATATGGATGGAATATAATAAAATAGAGCCACTTCCAGATTCCCTATGTAATAAGCATGGAAGGGAGCCGCTACGAAGAAGTTTCGGGAGTTACGAAGGAACATTTGACCTCATATTGGTCATGGGGGTTGAGAACATGAATGGAACTCTATGATATATAATCTCCCGTTGTTCCTCAATAGCTTAGTGGTAGAGTGTTCGGCTGTTAACCGATTGGTTATAGGTTCGAATTCTACTTGAGAATTGAAAATCACCGTCAACACCCCGATGTAGGTCTGGGATACTCCTTTGTTCCATAGCCTAGGGCTATTTACAACTATCCAACTAAGAATTTTCATACAAGTACTAGCAGTGCATCAAAGATTCTTGTTTTATATAGTCTTAACAACGGATTCACTAAACTATTGCTCAAACTATATATTTAATTGTATGCTATTTTATATTTTATGATTCTTGTTTTCCTAGCTCCTTGCTAGGGTGTATATATATATATAAAATCTCGTCGTTCAAAAAAAATAAATATTCTATGGCTCACTTTGAACGTAACATCAATTCACAATTCCGAGCTCTATATAAAAAAACCTATTGCTCAATATATAGATAATAAGTTAAAGATAGAAAATGAAAGACAATAAGATATATAGTCTTAACTAGGGTTAGCAGAAACCGCACCGCAAACTGTAAATCCGCACAAAACCGCAAAACCCACACCGCAAAAACCGAAACCGCAACAAAAACCGCGGTGCGGTTCCTGAAAATAAAAAAACCGCATTTTGCGGTGCGGTTTCGATTTCCACCGAAAAACCGCACCGCAATAACCGCACCAAACCGCAAAGTCATATTCAAATATATTTTTATTTTTATTTTTAAATAAACCAACTAAATTTCATAAGTTTTGTATGATTAAAACCTTTTGTTTATACTTTCATAATTAGTTATTTCAAACATATTTTATTGGTTAATTATAGTCTGAGTTTTTATATTATATATTTTCTATCAATTTATCATCAAAATTTAAAAAAAAAAAAAAATCATCTTATTTGACTTTTATTATTATAGAGATTTATAATTTTATACTAGTACTCAACATTTTGTATATATATGTTTCTACTCATTATGTAACCTTATGATATATTTTTTCTATAATAAATATATACAAAAAATAGAATTTGAAAAAAAAACCTTTAAAAACCATAAAACCAAACCGCAAAAACCACAAAACCGCGAACCCGCAAACCCGTAAAACCGCGCGGTTGTGGATTCTTATTTTTTTAAAACCGCAATTGCGGATGTGGTTCGGTTTTTACTAAAACCCGCACCAACCCGTACAATGCTCACCCCTAGTCTTAACAACGGATTCACTTAACTATATTGTTGACTCACCATTTATATGACTAAGTTTAAAAGATAAAGATACTACAAGTTGATTCACAGATTGGAATTTAGGTTTTATAAAGTACTGATTCAATATATAGGGTGTGTTTGGCAAAAGTAAATGTGTAGTAGTAGTGAGCGATGGTATGTGAGTTGTGAGCGATGTTGTGCGCCTTCACTGCTCACCGCTCACAACTTCTTAAAGAAGCATTGAAAAATTGAGCATTCTTAAAAAATAGGAAAGCTCACCGCTCCTTTGCCAAACGACTAATAAAAATCAAAATGCTCATTGCTCACCGCTCTTCGCTCCAAAATGCTTCACACGCTCCGTGCCAAATATACCCATAAATTGATTAATGTTAGTTGGGTTTTTGGTTTGTCTAACAGGTGCCCTCAGGGTAAGGTTTAAGGTGATTATAAAAGGAAAGTTTGAGTTTATTAAACTGCAAATCAAATTTAATTATGGTAGTTTGTAAGTTTAATTAATGTGTATTAAATACAATTTGTAATATAAAAGGAAAATTTATGTTTGATGAATGTTCTTTAACCAATGCCCTTAGGGCACTAATTAGACAATCCCATGTTGGAACAATACAACGAAATCACAAGCATCAGTTTTATAATTTAGTATAGTACTAGGACTCAAATTTGAATTGCGTTCGTCTTTTGCAAATTTATATTTATATTGTCACACACCATTAATTGTTTTAATTCAAGTGACATTTTGTGATTTACCACTACACCGTTTTTAATTTTACAAAATGTTAAATGATTGTACCAAATTGTGATGCTAGGATTATTTCCCAAATTTCTCACATCAAAATATTTATCTTTCACAAAATTGGTACAATCATTCAAAACTATCATGTAGAAGATGGAAAATGTATTTCTCGTTATAATAAAACTATCATGTAGAAGAAATCTTCGTTGTTGGTATCGTCAGCTAGGGGTGGCAATTTTTGACCCGACACGAAACCCGACTTGAAACCGACACGAAAATTATCAGGTTCGGGTTGTGCTAAATAGATTCCGGGCCAGGTTTGGGTCGACCTATCTAACCCGTTTATTAAGCAGGTCAGGTTCGGGTTAGGAATAAAATAAGCGGGTCGACCCGCCAACCCGTTTAAGATTTTTTTTCATAAACTCATAATTATTTATATTTTATTATGCGGGTTAAATGTGTTAAACGGGTCGACCCGGCAACGTGTTAAACCTGTTTAACTCATCTAATGTGCCAACTTTTGTATATAAAAAGAGTTAAATTGGTCAACCCGAAACTCGTTGAACCGATTCAACCCGTGTAACCTATTTAACCCGCCAACCCAAGTATATATACGGGTTAAATGGGTTAGGTTCGGGTTATGTCTTAACAGGTTAGGGTTGACATAGCTGACCCGATGATTTAAATGGGTCAGGTTTGGGTTGGGATTTTCTGACCCGCCAACCTGACAACCCGAACCCGCCCCGAATTGCCACCTATATCGTCAGCTATGGACTCATGATTTTTGAGAGGGAATGCACAATTTTTCTTTTATGAATATTAGTATTAAAGTTGTCATACAAATAATTTATGAGAAATGATTGAAAAGCTTAAATGTGTGATTAATTTTATGATTAAATGGATGGAAAAGTTGTTTATGAGTTTGTGTGTTTATTAGTTTGTGAAGAAGTGAGGTCATGTGTTGTCACCAACAGGATGCTGACACACAGGATTAGACATACATTTATGCATACCAATTAAGCATGTCAATCAATGTTCATAATTTATTAGGTAAAATTGAAGGTTGCACGTACCCGAAAAGAAAAATATTTTATAAAACTTTTATATTTCGTAACATAATATCGGGTGTGGTGTGTGCCACACCGGGCTCCATGCACTTCCATCCCTAGGTATCGTGCCACTAGAAAAGAAAATCTTATGTGGCAGCGCTTAATTAATGAATTTTTGAAGGCTCTACATCAACAAATGGCTCAAAGAAAAGAAAAGAAAAAAAACAAAGTTCTACTAATTACTCATATAATGTTATATGGTTTTTGATGATGTTATATTTTGTTATTCAAATGTTCTTATATAGTAAATTATCTTTTTGTTTTACCTTTAAATTTGTAATTTTAGGAATTCATGTAACAGTTGGTGCGCTATACCTCTTGAAAAGTTGAATAGCCTCCGCATGTATTGTCTTTAAATTAAGTTACCTTTTACTTTTAACTAGTTAACAATGTAATAAAAAAGGGGGAAAAATGATTTTATATATAAATAATTTTTAACATGGTTTTTAAGATCACGATCCTAATATTAAAATCTTATGATATTTCAAAGCAAAAACGAGCTCAATCCTACGTAGGATGTTTGCAAGCGTAAGAGCGTACGGGATCCCGATCTTGACCATAGAATAGTAAGATCAAATCTTATCCGACTTTTCTTGAATCACATGCTAATCTTGTTAAACTTTGCTTAATCATAATTTAAGATGACATTTTCATGAAACATACATAAAATTATGTGTTGATATATAATAATTTTTAGATTTGTGTAATATTACAAGAAATATAAAGAAAATGACATTATAGTAAAATATTATGATATCAATCTGATTTTACAAAGAAGAAAATGATCTTGGTAAGAACCCGATCTTAAAAAGATTTAACGTTATGTATGCATCTTTTTCCCCTATTAAATATACTAAAATTTCAAAACCTTTATGTTTTGTTAAGCACAGCAAAACAGAAAATAAAATAGAAAGTTCAGTCATTTAGTAAGAAAAAAAAAGAGTTTGATAAGATAAACAACATTTTTTTTGGCATGTTAGATACATTTTGAATTAATTATCTCAAACTGTATATATATGACGATGACTTGAAAGCCAATTAAATTGTAAATAGTTTAGTTGGTTTTGTTATGATTAGTCTTAGCATTAGAATGAGAATGACAGTTCAAGAGTTGAGTGAAATTTTTAGTTCTAGTTTAGTCAAATTAGGAATGTTTGCAAGAAGTTGACGTGTGCATGCATGCATAGCTGACTTCTTGTTTTTTTAGGAGGTCTCCGTTTGATCTTCCCACTTTGAATATTATTTAAGGAGCTGGTATCGATTTGATCATGTTATAGTTTTATTGTATCATTCTTTCTAGCTCAATGAATTAAAAATTTGAGGGTTTCACTCGATCCGGAAGAGACTTGCCAGATTAAAGCGCTTGTAATTCCTGTTCTTTAGCTGATCAAATAGGCTTCTTTGAGAGAGGTTGTCGATTGAACTTTTGTCATCTAAGATGATTTGTGTTTTGCTCTAGATAACCAGTGTGTTTTGTTTTTTCATAATCGGTTGTGAAAGTGTTATACTATAAAGGGATATAACTGTTAGTGTATTAAACTCTAAATGAATTGTATGTCTAAAACTAACACCTAAATTAGACCTAACGATTTGATTAGTTCTTTTAAAAAATTAATTGGTGAAAAATGATAAGAGAGAACTAGTGTATAATATAATACTTGTCATGAAATGAATAGATTAGGTCTATTAGTAGGTCTATCTTTTAGGTATATATATCAACACTCAACAATAACGTTTGTCGCTCTGCATAGTGCATATTTGTGTAAGAACTCAAAAATTCAGACAAAAGGTTTCAACCCGTCCTATATCAACCTCCCAAATGAATATTTATTTTGACCCAAAACTGTTTTAAATCCGTAAACGTACCCATTTTCCAACTCGATTATTTGGAGAAAAAGTAAGTAAAAAAAATACCTGCGTAAATATCTTCACTGATATTTATCCCACGAGATGCTTTGCTAATACCACCCCGTGTTATGTGGAACACTCTATCAAACACATCGGGATGACCATAGTGCATGCGAACCCTAGTCATATGTATAGTGAAACCATGATGGCGTTAATCACATATAGAAATTGCTTTGATATTAGAACTTAGTAAAATAACTTTAAACGTACTTTAAAGGGTTAGCCATGACACGTTGCCCAAGAGTTACAAAGCCGGTTTCTTGATTGGACATGAATGATGCTAAAGAAGAGGCACTGTGAAAATGCTCAAAAAATGAAACTGGGTCTGCAAATTGTACGTGTGATATTAACAATAAAAAATAAAACTACTTTAGGATAGGTTATACCTTCCGGTAAATATGTGCTCCCTTATTCCAAGAATGGTAGGAGGATGGATGACATCTTTCCTATGAAATTCTTCAAGAAGGTTTCTCATCTTTAAAGATTCCTCGAAATAATTGTCCTGAAAAAAAAAAAAAAAAAAAAACTAGAATTAAGTACTAGAACTCTCAACACAAATCATTGTCCTCAAAATATTTCATTAATCTAAGTATAGTAGATGGTACGGTCAGCGGGGGCCAAGAGTATTTTAGATAATGTTAACAGGTGTGCCCGACATTATTTGGAGTATTTTTATATTCTGTTTGTTGGAACATTACTATCTAATAGTTCTGTTGTTTTTTAGTGTTTGCAACGAAATGGAGATTAGTGACAGATTTTCTGTCTAAACCGTCTCCAATGAACCGTCACCATCTTAAAGACGTGTCTAATAAAAATGGTGGCGGTTATATCTGTTGAAAAAGCATCACTAATGGAACCATCGCGACTGTTTGAATTATTCTCAGTTAGCGACGGTTATTCTGTCGCTAGGTCGTCGCTAATAGAAGTTTTTTGTGAACCATTGTGACTGTTACGGAAAGAGGTGTCTCTAAAGCCATTTGAAAGGGTATTGTGACTGTTTTGAAGTGTCACCATGTGCCTATATATAGAAGACGAATTTATCACTTGAGAATCATCAAAATTCGCATGGGCATATATGTTGTATTCTGATCCTACTATACAAGTGAGTAATAGATTGGACATTGGGGATTAGTATGCTGAAGTCTTCTTAATGCATTGTGACAGTTCTACTAGTTTGATTTTGGGATTCTATATTACTTTGTTTGTTGTGTTTTCTTGGGTCCTATCCTCCTTTTAATTATCTTAATTACTTATTTATCTGAGGTGGGGTGCTTTGTAATGTATTGTTTTTCCCTTGAGGTTTCGTTATAATATGTTGACTTTCTAAAAAAAAAAAAAAAAAAAAAAAGAACATATGGTCAAATTTCAGTCTCTAAGGGGTGCATACCTGATTCATATCAATGGTTTGGATGGCATTTCCACGAGTAAATACAATTGCATGATTCTCACTTTCATACATACCTCCATATAAAGGAATACTTATTCTTACGCCCGAGGTTGATTGTGGGAGCCCCCTCCCACGATGAGACTAACGGTGCACTTTTCTTAGTAGGTTCAACCATTTGAATCGTATCCAAATCAAGATTAGAAGATGAACCCTCGTCAATTTAGTGAGCTAGCTTTATCTGCTAAACTCTGGTTCATCTCATTCTGATACCCATTGTGATACTCTTAACTAACCATACATCCACGAATTGTAACTTTAATATAATATGAGTTTTGAACTCACTCATATCACCACTGTCGTTATCATATATAATGCTATCTCACACAGGAGTAAAATGAATACTTTTGTTAGGTTTTGAGAAAGCCTAGTCTTGAGGGTTTGATATCCACTCCTAAATACAAAACCCGTTAACTAAACAATTAGAATTGAATGAAAGTCACTTCTTCATACTCATATCCTCAAACCAAATACTCACTTATAATGTTTGTTTTAAAATAAATAATGGCTTATTTTGCATAACCGAAAACATTTGAAGCTCTCTTAAATTTTCCTTTCCGTCACGTTGTCACAATTCATTAAAAGTTTCATGAATGTGTATAAGATACATTACGATTATTAATATATTTGAGGTAGTTATATATGTTTTTAGTTAACATGATACTAGTTTCAATGCCCCTGAACACACGGGTTCAGATTAACAGTAAAATAAATAATTATATTTTAATTATATTTGTTCGGTGTTTACTGCTTTCATTCTGAAATTTATTATCTCGTGTATATTCAGATTTTTGGTATTGCATTCAATCTAACTTAAGTTTAGCCATATTAAAAAAATTTAAGTCGTATACGCACGGGTTATTAAACGCATATCGGATTTGGGCAAGGCCTACAACTAATAATAATATTAAAACTATATTTGTTTTGGTTTGAAAGTATGATCAAAAAAATTTCAATGTTATTATTTAAGTACTTTAAATTGATATTTTAACATAAGTCAAACCCACGAAGGATATTTGAGATATCACGTAAGGATATTTGATACGTTTTATATTTTTATTAAAAATATTTTGGAAATTTCCAAAATATTTGTACTTTTACTATTCGTATTTTACTTTTTGTTCTAATATTATTGATTTGGTATGCAGGATCTCAAAGCATGAATAAGAAATGGTTAGATAAAGCAAAAGCTCTTGTTGACCTTAAGTTCACATATGTTGTCTCATGCCAAATATACGGGAAACAGAAAATAGAGTACCAGAAATTTCTCCATTCAAATGAAAAAAGAAAAGACAAGAAACTAGTGGCTGCTGATATTGCATTTTTATTGAAAGGGTGAGTTATGTATGTTTAAGTTAATGTTGTACTTTAAATTTATTTATACCTAATTACAATTATGTTAATTGATGGTTCTCTCCCCCCAGTGGATAATAGCATGCTATTGTTAGAGATAGGGACATGAGGCATTGATATCTGAGCCGTATTGTCTTTTAGGTTGACTTGAGTTGTCCTCGGTATCCGTGCTACTACGTGCTCCCCAAGTTGTACTTTTTAAGGCAACACTTAGTCAACACTCCTTTCCTATAAAAGATTCGTTACTTATTTAGGCGAGCCACGTGGTTGGTGACTTGGATTCTACTCTAGACTCTTGGGTCCGGAGGCCAGAGTGTTGGCTTCTTTGGAGACCGCTCATGATCCCCGGACGTCGGTGGATATTGGTTTTGCCTTGCTCGTACCACTAGGGATCTTATGCTTAGTTAGTTGATCCTTCGTGGTATATCTTAGTAATCCATAGCCGGGCAAACCAAATTCCGCAGTCCTGTAGTTCGCTAGGCGTACTCATCGGTTATCCGCGACTGTATGTTAGTGTAGCGTTGTATCCGTCATATACGTGATCAGAATGTAAATGAATTTTGTAAACTCACTTCTTTTGAGTTGAAGAGTTTGGGTCATTAGCTAGTCATTTGGGGTTGAATCTTGCACTTTAATCAATCCTTTTCACCAATCTTTGTAAGTAAACATCTTCCTCATATTCTTGTACTTTTAGCATCCTCATTACATGTATTTAACATTTGTACAAGTTATTTTCAAAAACTAAAAAAAATGTTTAAACATGAAACCTATACATACATACATAAACACGATTTGCATATAATCTTGGTTTAATAATGTTAGTATGTTTCTTAATATGTTTATGTTGTAAATCGGTGAAAGGGACTAGGTTTAGTATGGTGTTGTTGGTTTTGTTGACGAAAAGTGTTGAAAATGGGTATTTAGCATAGTGTGCAGAGGGTTTTCCCATAGCCGTGTTTTGGGCAGTGGGAATTTAAGTTTTGCAACATCTAATATTTTATTATAGACAAAAGGTTATAAGCTAAATGTGGTCGTTTAAACCGCTAAAAACGGATTTAAAACGAGAATGTTATGCTCAATTGAAAATCATTTTAAGTTTACCGAAAGCTTAAAAACAACATTTAACATTTTCTAAGCCCACAGGTTCGTCCAGTTTTGACCCATTTAATGTCCAAATTTTTAAAAACTCAAAACATAAAACTTGTAGTCCTATCTCAAGTTTCGAAAGTATATTTAAACTTACCATAAAACCTCATAACCAAAAAGTTATAGACTCGTAAAGTTGATTAAAAATCACATTTTTATTAAAATTTCCGCAACTATTTTACCAAGTATTTGAGTTGATTGGTATACTTTGGAGGCGTTTTTGAGTGTTTTAGAGTCCGATTGAGCCATAGAGTCCTTAAGAAATGTTGTATATCATCTAAATACTTTTCATACGAGTCGAAAGTTTTCTAAAATACTAAGTGTCGAGCAAGATATGAATTTCTAAAGATGAACATTTGGGAATTTTTGTAAAATATACAAACATTAATATTATGAGTAAACTATGACGTAAAATGTATTTTAACTTATAAAACTAAAACGCAAGCATACATTGGCGACACGAAGTTTTAAAAACACATTTGCATCATTTCATTTTATTTAGCATAAATTATTTTCCTATGTCGCTTTCCGATACTGTTGTACACTATTCCTTGATCGACTTATTCCTACATCACTACTTTCCTTGAGGTGAGATTATAGCCTCACATTTTACTCGTTTTACTACTTGTTTTACAACTTTTAGGGTGAGAACATGATTGTTTTTACTTTGTACACAAGTACCTTTTAAACTGTTACGAGTTAGCCTAAGTACCGATAATCCACTATGCCCACAATCATGAACCGTTAATTTCTACGGGAAGCGCAAGTGTTATAAATAGATCTATTGGGGTGACTCCCCGGTCTGGGCAAGTAGCACTTACTTGACCAATGTTATTGGTCTAACGGGCATATATCATGTCAGAATCTAAGTGTTGAGAGTTAAATACTTATCGGGCCTTTATACTATGTGCATTGATTTGCATACTCTACTGTTGTAGCTTTAGTGTCATGATCTTAGTGCAATCTTAATACCTTTTGTATGACGTCATGGTCATATACTTGAGAATCTTATGGTCCACACTATTGAATTTACTTAAACCTATGAATTCACAAGCTTTTTGCTGACATTTAAAGCATGGAGTCTACATCATCATCATGACATCATCACATGGACTTTTATGTATCTAAACTTTATCTCGTTGTATCATATTAAACTATGTTTTTCTTTCGGGACCATTTATGTTTAAACATATGTTGTGAATTCAATGAATTTTATGTAACAACGAGATTATTTTTGAAACGACTCATTTAGAGGTCGTTCTCTATTACCTATTACCGTGTGATATTTTACTATGAAGTCACGCCCTCGGTTAACTTTTCGCTGCAATATTTTGAGGGTGTGATAACTTGTAACACCAACGGTTCTTATCGATAACACCAACGGTCCTTATCCACTGAAAAGTTGTAACACCAACGGTCCTTATGACCGTTGGTGTTACAAGTTTTCAAGATAAAGACGGTTCATGCAAAAAATAAAGTCGAGAGATGAAACTAGTGATTTTGATATAACCACGGAGACGAACGGTGTAATTTACGCTAGTTATAATGAGTTATGATGAATGCATGAATGTTTATAGTTTTTACTATATTCTGATGACAACTAATTAAGTGTAATAACAATATTCTAAAGACTTTATTTGAGTGGTTAAAACTAAAACAAATTTTCAATGCAAATATAAACATGAAACAATGAGAGCAGATATCACATATTATTTCAAGCAATAGGTGCGTTTGTTTGCCTGTAACAGGTTGATATGTGAGGTTCATCCTCATCTTATGTACTTAATTATATTTTGAAGTAATATATTTTACCAAAGAAACCTTTTAAAAAATATCGCATATTACAATTAATTAGTGTTGCATTGTCTTTGTTTTCCATAACAATCTCTGTTTTATTCAATTAAAAATCCGTATTTGTTTGACATGTATGTTTTCTTTTGATATCATATGAATATCCGTTCCATCCACTAAATATATGGATATGAATAAATGAACTAGAACTAAATGGTTAAGTAAAAACGAAATAAACATGGTGTTGGATATTTGATGAGGTTCTATTACTTTACAATAATGAATATGTGGTGGGGGTGTGATTTACAATTATATGAGATATCAAGGTCTATATGTGAAAAGTGCTTGGTGATAAACATGGATGAATTGGTCTTGTATTTTCTCAACAACTTTCTTAGGGAGACCAATTTGGCTCCCATATCCAAATGTAATTTTTCTTTATGTTTAAGTAGGTTTTATAAAAGTTTGATTTATTTAAGTTTTTTTTTAGTTTACGAAAGTAAGTTTATCTTATTTATTGTATTTGCACCTTTTATATTCTCATCTCCTATCATTTTTCACTTTTATTTTATTTTACAAAACTTTTTATAAAATATTTTATGAAGAGTGGAGTTATATAATTATATAAGATTATGTGAGTGTATTTTATACACTTTGTTGCACACACTCAACATATCATATTTATATATTTATAAAAGTTTACCTTTTTACCGTTTTATTTAGGTTAAAAATAGAAAATAGTCTCTCAAAATCTTGGGTTTTTTTTAAAGAAAAATCCAAAAATATGTTTTACTTTCGTCATTAAATTTTCAGATTTTTCTGAGTATTTTAGTATTTTAAAAAATTCAAAAACCGTTACTTTCTTTATCTTTTATAAAACTGTTTTTGTTTTTATTTGGTCAAAAATATCTAAAAACGTAAAAAATAAAACTTTTTATTTTCTGGTAGCTCTTTAGTATTACATTTAGTTTCATAAAAAGAAATTAGAATTTTTAAGTTTATTTATTACTAGTATTTTTAATGCATTTTTAACACTTTTTAATGAGAAAATCTTGAAAAATATTTTCGTATGATTTAAAAGTATATTTTTATTTTTTAAAATTAGTTCTTAATATTACAAAGTTTCTGTGAGAATTTTAGATTTTATTTCGTAGCTTTATTATTTCTTTTAATTTTTATATAATTTTTTGATAGTTATTTTATTTTTTTATTTTATTTTCAGTATACCAATCTATATTTGCTAAGATATCTTTAAATATTTTACCTTAATATCCCAATACTGGTTTTCACTATTGTAAACATGTTTCTTTGAAAGTTGGGTGGTTTAGATTTATTTATAAATTAATTTATTGTAGATTTTTAGCTTTTTATATTAATACATTTGTTGGTAAAATCGTAATTTAGCTTTTGGATTCTACGAGCATTTCTTCTCTCTTCTTTATTTAATCATTTTAGTTTAATATATTATTTTTTTGCTTAGCTTAGTAATTATTATTATTGTTATTAGTTTAGCTTTTATTATGTGTGAGTAGATTTTATATATGTTTGTTTAGAAATTGGTGGTTAGGATGTTGTGATTATTTTAGAGAAGTTGTTGGTGATATTAGTTGTTAGTTGAGGTTAATAGATTGACTAAAGATTAGGTTAGTCGTTTTTAGTAAACGGATAGATTTTGTGGATTAAAGTAGTTTTTGACTAAAAACGTGAAAGCTCCGGCCGATCGGTTTTAGGACCTTATTCTTGACTAGATAATTCTATCTCAAGGTAAGGTTAGTAAGAAGCACATTTAATCCACGCGGCTATCCATTTATCAAAACGCTAACTTAGTTTAGTATCCCATTAACGGAGACAATAGTGCATATATGATTTATGTATTTGACATTTTGAAAAGAATGATCATGATAACTGACAACCATATATAGCTGTAAGGTTAGCGGGCCAACCTAAACCAACAGCAATCAACATTTCCCTATAAGCTTGAAGTAATAGCGCTTTTTGGTAGTACATGGTTCCTCTCACTGAATAAGGTTGAGCATAAAGTTTTAAATTATACAACACCAAGTAAATACAATAATATATTGGTCTATACACCAAATGAAAAAATATAGATACCAGTTCTTGCTAATGTTTGTCCACGATATGATGCCCATAAACGAAGTTCAAGTACTTGTCCGTCATGAGTATCTCTTTTCTCCATTCGTTTACAATGGTTAGTCCATTCATCTGCAAAATCCAAATGGTAGTTTACTCATACCCATTAGTTTGACTAGAGATGATGACTCTCAGCCTGATAAGGATAGCTTGGGCAACCGAGAAACACTTTATTATTTTTTTTATTTTATATAAATAGGATTGTTGCTATAATAATAATTAAATTTACTAAAAAACAAATTAATTGAGGCATGAAATGATCAACATTATGAATTGGGCTTTGGGAGACTTTCAAACAGTTTGCTTACTTCCTCTTTGACTAATTCTTTAATTTGATATGTTTGAGTTAGAAAAGCACAGCCAAAGTTGACCCATTTATAAGCAAATGGTTCGAAATTGAGACGTGTAGGTGTTCCCAACGATCTGATTATGTCTTAGTTGGAGGTTTGAAAGTCAAAATTACCTGGATAAAGATTCTTGAGATAATCTATAAGTGTAACTCCATCATCATTATTTGTCTGAAGTTCTTTTAAACTATAAAGAACAGTCTCTTCATAATATGGAGTTAATACACTGGAAAAATTCAAAACTTCAGTTAGCATGCACCCAATAATATGGTGTGTACAGAATATTCAAACCGAAATGATTTACCTAAAAGATAACATTTTGGGGACTGGCTTGGCTGTCGGCATCGACATGAAAAGTGAATTTGTAAAAAACTCCAACCGACGTCTAGCCTCACCGTTTCTAGGGAATTGATCTGCTGGTTTCACATTTAAAAGCTTGTGTAGCCTTTTAATTTGTGACCTCTTTAGACAAATGAATTAATATTTAATTAGAAGGCCAATACGAAAAATACAGTAAATGAAAGTCAACTAACACAAGATTGACTCTTAAAAGAGATAACATACCAACTCAGAATCATCAGTTGGACATATGTTATCCTCTATCCTTTCAGTCCCTTCTTCTCTGTAAATTTATCAAAATGATTAAGAACTGATTGGAACTTGTTATAAGATATATGAACACTTGTTGTTGGCACACACACCTAAGAAGATAAAGATTTTGAACAGCATTTTTAGCCTTTCGAATTTCTGTAGGTTTTGGGAGCCTTGACTCTTTCTTCAGAGCTTTTATAAGTTCAGAGATTTCTTTCACGAAATTTTCTAGCTGCTCAAGTTGAAACTCAGAGCCGAGATTTCCATCATCATTTATACTTTTTTTAATGCGTTCATATATTCTATGAACCCTGCTCAAATAAATAAATAGGCTAAAAGTTAACTAATCAATTGCAGTAACACCACAAAATTGGTAAATATAAATGCTTTTTTGTTTAGTGAGCACAAAAATAAATTAATGATATAGTGAAGATTTAGGTAGTAGTTATTGTTACTCCTAATAAACACCATTAAAAGATGAGCATCCGCAATGCAAGCTAGGTTTATAAGAGCTCAATGGAGAAAAATATGGATGACATGACCTCCTATTATTGTTACTACCCTCGGAATAAAAATGGGGGTTTTGTGGGAGAACGATTCTACACAAGTTTTGAAAAATTCCTTAAAAATTCCAGTCAGTGGTTTTAATATTCTTATCATTAACTCTCCCAGTTAAAGTGTATAATATTCCAGTCTGCATGTTTCACTGGTAGCACTTACCACTTCTTCCCCTCAGCGTCCAAAACTAAGCACAAAATAAACTTGACAGAGTGAAAACACTCCTCAACTGCATATTTCATGTATGCATCTCTTGAAATCTCATCCCACAGATCTTTATGGGAGACACTCGTTGCAGCAATCTTTATGGCAAGGGATACCTACATATGGTAAAAAAAATGATTTAAAGAAAAGTAAAGAGCAAAAACGTGGAGATTGAAGACCAAAGTATATTTGAATGACCTTGCCGACTACGAGAAAAGGAGGCCACTGAATCACATCAATACACTTAGATTTTTTAGGCATGCTAAGCTTATACTGTTCCCTGTACGCAAGATGCATCATAAAGTTACACAAAGTCATTAACCAAGTAAGTCTTGTTATAGCAGTAAAATATATAACACTCACGAATAAGAAATATAATCTTCCTCTCGCAAATTCATCACTATCTGATTCCAAAAGGGTGAAAATTCTGCTGCGTCAAGCTTTTTAACCTTTGCCTAGAGGAGATACCATTTCATGTGAGAATCACAAGCAACATTTAGTATATAAGAAAAATATAAATAAGTTTTATGGTAATAGTTAGTTACATCTTCCGGATCATTCTCCAGAGGGGATTCCCTGTAAAATATAATAATATATTAAATAGTTTACATCCAATTATATTTGAGAGGGAAAGAGAAAGAGAGAGAGAACCTGCTGTGATCCATAAATGCTGTAGGGACACTGTCAAAGCATTTGTGGACATCACCCAAAGACTTGATCTGGAAAAGTGAAACCTTTAAGTCAACACATAGATACGGAATATGCTAAATCTCTACTATATATATATATATATATATATATATATATATATATATATATATATATATATATATATATATATATATATATATATATATTATCGGGCCAGTTCTGTGCCAAATGATGTCTGATTAGATTTAAACCTAAATTATTTTAAGTAAAATAAAGAATCGTTGATAATAAAATCAGTGAGCATATCAAGAAGACTTGCTAATAATGAAATCATCGAGCAATCTCGACAAAGTTCAATTCAAAGATATCGTCAAAGAATCGAAGATAACATGTTGATTTTAAGACATTTCCCTTATGTAGTTTTGGAATTTAAATTCATTACCTTCTGGACTCCATAGGATTATAAAAAATAAGTTAAAAATATTTTGTTGGTAACACAAAAAAATTAGCAGTCCTTGGTAAATTTTCTAATGTTAATTGCAATTAACATCTGATAGATATGTATACATAAACTTACATTACCAAGACGTTCCGTGTGTCCAACAAAAGTACCCCAAAAAGCAGATATCACATTGTAAGAGATATGGGAGCCTACAATGTACGCCTGAAACATAAAGGACTAGCAATTAAGAAAATATAAAATAGTACAGTAAGAATCTTAAGATGTTAACAAACTACACGACACATGAAACGAAATGAAAACAATAACGGAAGACCAAAAAGTTGTGAAGTTAGATCATCATGTCAGCAGATCTTAAGTAGTAAATTTTTTAACTTACACAAATCGCACTAGCCCACAAGCTACCAATAGCCAACATATTATGGATGTCTGCAGGTCAAATCATGAAACAACGTTTCAGGAAAATAATCTTTAAGTAAAATCATGATACATCAGTAAATTTCATAAGCAAATGGGGTCCAGTTTCTGGTATGTATCTTTGATATCAGAAAAGACGACCTACTTTTTGATACATCAGTTATATCTCTAGTGGGTCTCACCAAGGGCCTGATCTGCAAACATTATAATCAACAATTTAGAAATACTGTATTACAAGCATAAGACAAAAACAAGTTAATTAGTTACCAGGCCGTAATAGGTTAATGCAACATTGAACCCCAGGGTAATAAGCCAGAAAAACATATAACTGCATTACAACATATATATTATATATCCCTAATATGAGTATAACAAAAAGAACAAAAATATTAATTAAAAAATAAGTAAAAGCATGAAGTAATACTTGATATAATCAGTAGGTTTTTCATCCATGCCACGTCCAACATACTCCTCCTTAAGATACGAATCCAACAATTCTTCATCCATGTGACGTACAACATACTCCTCCTTAAGATACGAATCCAACAAGAAATGTTATCATTATAAAAAGTAAAACAATTATGAAACAGACAAGAAGAATTCAGAGCGTCAACCAGCTGATTAATCCACTTGATTATACAAGCATAGATTACTAGAACAACTATACAAGCATAGAAAACTATCGACTCTTCAACTGGACTAGTATTCTCTTGGAGACATATCCTGAAACTAACAGCATGATAAAAACAAATATCATGATGATTTTTTTAATATCTGATGTGCACATGAAGGACTACCAATTGTAAAAAAATACATACATGCCAAGGAAGAATATAATAAGGGTTGACGTAAAACAAATGATACGAAAACGAATTCGTAAAACATCTGCGCGGCTTGTCCTAGAATAGGCACCATCCTTCAGACAAATGTCTAACATACCTGGAAAAAAAGTAACAATGAGAACTAAATACATGCATGTTTAGGTTTAATGAAATTGAAAAATCCAACCTACGTACTTTGAATAAACTGCATCAAAAAATATGTTGGGCCTACACTAAGAATTTCTCTTAGCGTTATGGAGTTGAGTTTCTCATCATTGAATGCAAATATTACAAGTGCCTGTAAAGAGAAAAATCTTTAGTGTCTGAAAATACAAGTCAAAATAATTATAAAAATGTGGTAAACCTGAAACATCATGACATGAAATATCCACAAGCGGTGGAAACTATGGTATAGATGCAAGATCGTCCGGCGCTCAATGAATGAGGTTTTTCCAAATACCTGAAACAGGAAAGTCAAAAGCTAGTTACATGCAAAAGCCGCATGTGTTTTCCAGAATTTATGTGGGAAAAAAACATAATTAAGATGAATACCGTCGTTGACCCTTCTGGTGGCTTTTGAAGGAAAGGTGAATTTATATTTAAAGGCCAACCAAGTTGTAGACAGTCTGGGGACCTGGAAAAAAAATTTAAATGATATATCATGAAACTAGAGATAATATAAAGCATTACTATAGTAAGAAGGCATGTATAAGCGTAAAGCTTACCAGAAGTACTCATTAAAGTCGTCATAATTTCTCCATTTGGAATGTGAAACATTCTTTTCTTTCTTGATCTTAGCCTCCTGAAAAATAAAGTGTGTGTGGTTAGTGTCTCTGTGATCATAAAACCTAGAGCTGAGGTGGGAAAATGGGCGAGGAGGACAACGCCTCAAAACAGATTCAATAAATACACATAAAATAACTAGTGTGTCAAATATCATTAAATGTTTTATTATTATTATTATTATTATTATTATTATTATTATTATTATTATTATTATTATTATTATTATTATTATTATTATTATTATTATTATTATTATTATTATTTATAAAAACATCACTTTCATTAGAAACAAAACCGGTTACAAGAAATTAGTGGGGAGCCTCGAGACGATCTGGGCTCCCGCACCTTTAGCAATAGCAAAACTAATCCCATCAAGATATGAGCAGTGCACGCGCCCAATATCTTGAGTCATAGAGAACTTCGGATCCGCTTATTATTATTATTATTATTATTATTATTATTATTATTATTATTATTATTATTATTATTATTATTATTATTATTATTATTATTATTATTATTATTATTACTCTTTCCTTTAATCTAATGGTAAAATTTGTTATGTGCTTTAAAATACACTTTGAGAGACATTTGAGCCGTTTGACCCTTTTCTTGTGAAGCTAATTTACCTATGTATAAGTATGTGGGTTAAAATTTGAATTTTTTACAAATGTAAATTCAGCAAAAGTCATCCATGTGATTTTTCCAAGTCGATACTAATTATCGTTGTGAAAAACTATTTTGCATGTATAATCTCTATCCGTAAGAGACAAAATGATAAAACTTTGCATCCATCATGGGATGTTTTTTGCAATAATTTTCACCAATACTTTTACGAAGATCATCCCTGTATAAAGGATGATTTTTTGTTAGACATTTAGCCTTCTAAGGAGATACTTACGAAATTCGACAAGCCAAATGATGATTTTGCAGTTTTCTAATCACAATATCTAAAAGAGACGTCCTTCCACTTAAAACAAACAAGTAATAACAAGAACATTATGTGTGTTCAAATGTAATTTAAGGCATACCGCTGCGATAACTTCATAAAGAGGCTGAATGACTTGGTCAATAAATGAACCTTCGTAAAGAGGCTGAGGGACTTGCTCAAATAATGAACCACCGTTCACTTTTAAGTATGGGTCCAATTGTTCACTCATCTGTTGATTGAACTTTGAGTTAAAGCATTAAAGATGTGTTAATCAATTTATGCAATTGAATATGAAGAACTGCAGTGCTTACATGATGAAATATGTAGCATAAGCATTCTGGAAGGAATCGAACATTAGCAGCTTCACCCCATATTAAATAGTACAAAGAGATATAAAGTATTTTCTTATCCTTGCTGATGACATTCTCATCCTCGCCGGTGGCATTCTCATCCGTACTACAAAAGCAAAAGAAAAGATAAGCTAAGAGATTAATTGACACGCACAGAATTGTTAAAGAGTATTGTGAAGCACTATACTTTTTCCATATTGGTTTTATACTCAGGTGTCTGCACCATTTAGTGTAGTTATCAAGAGTTCTCGAAAATACCTTCTCCAAAGCAGCTTCGAGTGCCTGAAAAAAATTATAGGCCACCTTTATTATACATCCCTTAAAACAATCAAAATATTATGTTACTTATTAAGACGCACTTGCTCGCCAGGAGTACCAAGTCGCATTAGTTCAATTGAAAGAAGATTGACTATATTCTCGCGTTGATTTGAAACGCTACTTTCCTGTCAAACAAAGAAAAGACAAAAATACTTATTGTTAAAGCAACCAGACGCACTTTAAGTGGTTCAAATAGAAAAAAAAGGCATAACATCCACTCTTTAATGATTTTATATCATTACGAACCTCCAGAGACTGTCAAAGTATTAGAAATGCGGAATCTTCTAGCTATGATATTTAAAATGATAATACATCATCATCAACTACCAACCTGAAATCCAAAAAACTTCTGCAAACAGTCGAGAACATCATGCCCTCGAGTACCAGGTGGAAAATCTTCAATACATTTCAGTGATTCAATTGCCTCATGTACCTGATCATACATTGTTGCATCTTTAACAACAACAACAACAATACAAGTACGTATCTACTATTAGATAAAAGAAATGATTGATGATGTCACCGTTAGTGCAATTGAAGTCTTAATTAAACTCAATTTAAGTTCAATTAGGATTGACGACGTCATTATTATTTTAAAATTTATTTTTTCAAACAAGTTAATAATTTTTAACAAAATTTTGTTCATCACATCCTTCAATCATGATTTCAATGATTTCTTTAATATTTTTTAGTTTAAAAAGTAAAGAGCTGTAAATATAATTTGAACTAAAACGTATAACGGTTTAATATAAAATCATTAAAATATTTGTACCATGTGATCTGCATGATATAGGTAAAAAGTATATAATGAACAGATACGATTATTCTTTAAAATATAGTGTTAAACTTAAGCTTTATTTTTTTTATTTTTTAAATAAGTTGCTCATTTAGTTTGTATAACTCTTTTCATTAAATTACTACGTATAATATATCACAATATTAGGTTAATATAAAAACTATATATTACATTAATTTACTTATTTTGGATCTCTTTGCATGAAGGAGTTTGATATAAGTCAAATTCTTAATTTTTTGATTTGATCGCGTCACAGTTAATTAATTAAAAAACTAAACGATTTACAACTTTATACCTAGTCAATTAAACGAGGGAGGTGCGACAAGGGTCAAGACTGTTTTCGAAGATCATTCAAATACATCTTTCTTGTGAAGATGCGTAAATTTCCTTTAATTATATCAACATTTATTCGGATTAAATACGAATGATGTTAACGTAATTTATTATTAAGTTAAAAGCTAGTAATAATATAGAGTAATACTAACAATAATATTAAGACCTATTTGTGTTTGAGATGTTATAGAAAGTTGTTAGTGATTTTAAATAATTTTGAATGATTGTTTAGACATTAAAAGTAGTTAGCAAAACCTAATATACAACTCGTATACGTTTAAAGTTAAAAGGTAGAATATAGACAAAAGATAGAGCATAGCAAGAAGTATTAACCATGATAAATGAAAACATATTCACCTCAGCTGGTAACCGATCTGTAAGACCATCAAACTGAATAATATTATAAGTTTCATTTGAGCCATCATATTCAGTATCCTGCAAAAACTGAGAAATAGGAGCAAATGACATAATTAGTGCCAAATACTACATGCTGGACAGATTATAAAAAGAAGAGTTTCTCCTTGTGTCAGCGTGACACAAGTTTAAAACATTAAATAAACACATTCTTCTCTCAAAAAACTTTATTTCTATATAAAACACTCATAAATTTGGTAAACATCATCAATTTGAAAAACAATTAAAACCAACTAACATGTAAATATGCTAATTATACTTTGTTTAATATCTTAAAGATTATGCCATCATAGCACAAGTTAGAAAATCCTTTAAAAAAAATCAAAACAGGAAAGACTATTTATATATAAATACTAATAAAAACGGCCACTTTGTTTCACACTGTGAAAAACTTAAGGGGTGTTTGGTGTGTACATGAGAATGACTATAATATGGGTATGAAAATGAGTTTGTAAACCCACCACCGTAGGTTTGTATAGAAAATGCCTATTTTTATGGGTTTCATACCCATTTTCAAAAACCAAACCATAAACCAAACAACTATGTTGGGAATGAAAGCATTCATTCATTTCCATACCTTTAAGCCAAACGGCCCTTTATATATATACAACCATATATTTCAGATACACCTGCAAAAGTGGATGCATCTTTCCTTAAAGTTCCCCCTCTTATTTGAAAGGTGCGGCTATAAATCTTTATTCTTCTTATTTTAGTTTTTCTTCTCACCGGATCTATTCCCATAGAAAAAAGGCTAAAGATAGTTATCTTGATAAAGAATCAAGATTTTGATAGACTCTCATGACTTATATCGGCATATCTCACTAGTGAAGGCGGCAATTCTAGTATCATTTATTTCGGAATTTAATTTGCGAATCGCAGTTTTTTTAGCAAAGCAGTGAATCACTAGTTTTTTAAAAGCTAGTGGATTGTTATGGCGCATGACGGCGCGACTAAAGGGATGTGGCGGTGATCCCGGTATGTTTTCTTCATTATTTGAATACGATGCTAATAATTTTTAACGGTTTTGGAGTTATGGTCGAAATCGAAATAGTGAGCTGCTTTTTTCGAGAAGGGATAATGGTGGCGGCTAGTGTTTGGCAGAGGTGGTTTAGAGGGTTAACGACGGTTGTAGGTCTCAGAATCAAACCGGCTCTAATATCATGATGGAAAGTGAAAACGCCATACGATGTTTTGTAGTATTCATTCGATATTTATAGAGGATAAGAGAGAGCTAAGTCCTAGCACACTTAAGTCACAAATAGTCTTAGCCTGATTAACATAATATTGTCTGACATATACAACGTCACCTTATCTTTAGGTATTGATCTACGTCAAAGAGAATCTGGAAAATACCAGTTTTTTCAACAAGAAGCTGACAAACATTTTTCCAGACAAATACACCATCTTTTCATTATTGGGTTGATTTGTTTTTTATTTATTCATTTATTATTCTTTTATTCTATATAACTCGATTTACTAACTACCTCGTCATTTGAAATTAATCAGTTAATCCACCATTTATTTCCAATATGGAATATGTGCATTTCCAAATAAAGTAATATGAACCCATCTTTATTTACGCTGAAACAATGAATTGAATAGCGCTAAAATCATGTCAGAGTAAAATTCATGAACTAATTCAAAAGGATAAAAACGGTTATTCAAGAATAATGTTAAAGTCAAGTTCTAATGTGAACTTGAACCACAACTATTTGGTGGTAGACGTAGACTTTATCACACAACAAGAGGTATTATTGAGACATAAGTCTTTGATTAAAGTGCAAAAGTTTACATTTAGGTAATTAGTTTATTACTCATCCGGTCATGTTTTAATGAAGAAAATGACAACGTACACATTTATTTAAATTGATAAGGAGCAAATTTAGGTAATCATAATCCAGTTGTTTAAGGTGTGTTTGTTTTGGGAGTTAGGAGATATAATTGTTTAGTTGATTGACTAAATAGGACTATTCGAGAGGAGGGAGTGGAGAGCGGGTAGGGCATCGAGTAGCATGTACCCGAGCGGGTACACCGCCCGCGTACGTCGGGTACTTGGATCGAGTAGCAAATTCGAGTTGGGAGCTCGAGCGAGTACCGTGCTTCATTTTGAAATATTCGACCGTTGCAAACGGTAACATGCAATAATAAAAAAAAAAAATCCCTTTAAAACCAAATAACATACACTCATTTTTTTTCAAAAAAACATACACTAAACTCCCAAAAAAAATAATAATTACCCCCACCTTTCAAAAAAACACACACTAATCTCTCAAAAAAAAAGTCTTCCGATTCTTCCGAATACGTTATTTCGTCTTCGTCCGACGAGCTATCCACGGGTAGCTCGTTGCAACATATGCTTCAACTAGCGGCTCAGTATCTTGAAGACATGGCAAGCTCTAGCCGAACTAGCGTAAATCATCATCGGAAAATAGGTCTTGAAACTTTGGAGAATGATTGGTTCGTTGAAACAAAAAAGTACAACGACAATTACTTTAAAAAAAATTTCGAATGGAGAAAAGCATGTTTTTGCAAATAGTGGGTGACATTGAAGCGAGATACCCATATTTTCAAGAAGGCTATGACGCGCGATTGAAAAAAAGTTTCACGGCGAAACAAAAAATCACATCGGCCGTTAGGCAACTCGCATACCGCAATCCCCGATGAGTATGATGAATATTTATGCATGTCCGCAAGAACGTCACGTGAAAGTCTTGATTATTTTGTGAGGCCATCATTGAGTTGTACGGTCTAGAGTACCTACGTGGCCGACGACACACGACCTTGCTCGCATTTTCCGTGCCCATGAAGCGAAGCATCACATCCCAGGATGCTTGGTAGCATTGATCGTCGCACGCCGATGGAAAAATTGTCCTAGACATTTGAGAGGGCAATATACAAGAGGTGACTATGGTGTTCCCACTATTATGCTTGAAGTCACCGCGTCACATGATATGTGGATTTGGCATGCTTTTTGGTCCACCGGGTCAAACAACGATATCAACGTATTGAATCGATCGACTTGTATCTTACGGATCGAAATGGAACGGCGATGAATAGTTCATTCCACGTGAATGGACGCTTTTACAAACGCGGCTACTATTTGGCAGATGAAATCTATCCTAAGTGGTCCACACTTGTTAAAGCATACCCGTATCCAACTGACCCAAAGGAAAAGAGATTTACGAAGTTACAAGAGAGGGCGAGAAAGGATGTCGAGCGAGCTTTTGGTGCTCTCAAAGGAAAATGGAAAATTCTCGATCGACCTCTCCGAGCTATGACCAAAGCGAAGATTGCCAATCAGGTTCATGCGTGTGTTATTTTGCACAATATGGCTATAAAACACGAGGGGAAGGCAATCTCACCGGTTCATATAATGGATGAGCCGGTCCAGCCAGTGTTCGACGACAGTGTGGTAGCGGAGTTACTAGACGAAGTTCTCCATGACCGTCTTCGATATGATCTCACGGAGCACGTAGCACGTCAATACTTTCCGCATCTCGATGATTAGTTGGTTTTTTATTTTAACCTAGTTATTTTTAAGTATTATGTTATGTTTCTTTTTTTTTTAAGTATTATGTAATGTTTTTATTTTTAATGAAATGGTATGTTTTTATTTTAAATATTGTATGTGATTTTATGTATTTAAAAAAAAATGGAATCCGGGTACTAGGGTACCATTTCCTCCACTTAGGGTAGTGTTAGGGTAGAATTGGGTAGTTTTTAGTTGGAGGGTTTTTATTGGATAGAGGTGATGTGACACCTATGGTATTAGGGTACCACTCCCTCCTCCCTTATAATTTAAATCTATTATTATAAAAAGTGACAAATAAATGTACACATTTAACATCAATTAAGAAGATTCATCATTAATATGAATACGATATATTAAAGAGCTCGCAAAATCACAAAGGCATTAAATTAACATTAAATTTTGAATATTTTTCTAGGCAAAATAAAACTGGTAACAGAATTCATAGTACTTGATCTTAACACTATATAAATAAGATTACATAACTTTTTTGAACAAATAAAAACTTTTCACCAAAATATTTTGGTTATCTATAAAGTTATTAAAAAAAAAAAAAAAAAAAAAAACAATTAACATTAACATTTTTGTCATCGCCTAGCAGCATCGTGTAGGTGAGCTAAGTGTGACACCAAATTACCCTATTTATAAACGCATTTATAGATTTATTTTTAAAACGGACACAAACCTCATTTGGAATTTCATTTTCTTGGATAAAGACCTCTTCTCGAGTATCTCCTCGTTCTACCCGACAAAGCATCTTTAACGCAGTTCTCAACGCTTTAGAAGTTGTGAGAATCCTTTCTCTCATCGCAGATCTGCCTTCCAACCTATTTTTAAGAACATAAGAAAGGACTATTACAAAAGCAATCTAAGGGAAGATGGATATATAATAAATTGAAAAACAAAAATAAAATTCGTACACTTGGTAGTTTGCTTCATTTAAAATGCTCCACTTCTTATGTTTCTCGTCTTCCTGGCGTATCTCATCAATTCTATTATCTTCATTGTATTTTACTAATACTTGAATTGTTGATTTGTCTCTGTAATGTTCTGGACACACCGGAATATAAATGTCTTCATTCTGGTAAACAAACATTAGATCAAAAGGGAAAACATGTCATATTTATCAGCATAATTTGTTAATGACCGATGTATCATTGACACAAAATCATACCGTGAGACGCTTTAAGCCCTTGTCTATACGAGATTTTAATTCCTCAGTACACACAGTGGTACCTTTCTCTTGAGCCTCCTTAAATACTGCAATAAAGTACCAAAGACAATTGATTTTTAGCGATGTTAACAGTTTATAATTAGGAGCTAACTATATATGGTGTAACCAAACCATACATCTATAAGAAATGTATCTATGATTTTCAATGTAGGTTCTTGCGGCTGCATCAGTCTCTGAAGTCTCAAATATCCCGTAAGTTAATTTGTCTATACGAGATTTTAATTTCTTAGTATACTCAGTGCGATCTTGTTTAGCCTCCTTAGAATCTGCAATAAAGTACCAAAGACACTTGAATTTTAGCGATGATTTCAGTTTATAATTAGGAGCTAACTATATATGGTGTAACCAAACCATACATCTATAAGAAATATATTCTGCTATCCCTTCTACACAGAAGGTTTTTTCGGCTGCATCAATGAGGTATTCGATATCAATTTTGCTAATTGGAACATCCATATTCGCCTGGAACAAAAAGAAAGGAGGATATAATTAAGGAACAGAATATTATAAGATTTTAACAAAGAACGATATTAATACATTCATCTTATTTGCACCTGTTCTATGCTAACCCACACACATACACACTCAAATACTATCAATAAAGATGAAGATAGACTGAAAGCACAAAGGATTGGAGGTCGTGGCCATGCAAGCCGAGAATCAATTAATAATGACGTGTATGATTATAAAATTAAAATGAAAAACAAGGAGGGAAAGATAAGATGGTGAGCACAAGCTTACGAGCAGGTTATTTATATACGAACCAGCCGTCACTGACGACTGATAAAATACTATAATAACAACAAAGTCTTGAACAATTATTCTGTTTCAGTCCTTTATTTTCTACAACTTTTTAGTCTGTTGAGTAGTTTTTATCCGACTATCACTTACGTAGTATTTATAAAAGAGTTATTCTATTAGGTTCAAGGAGAAAAGTTCCCATAGACAATTTTTTTTAAGGAAGCGATTTACACAATCTAAAAAATGATTGAGACACTCACTTTAAATATAAAATAAACATATATACGGAGGGAGTAATTGGCTAACAAACCAAAACTTTTAATAAAATAGTTTTATTGTATAAAATATTGATTATTAGTTGTATTATATATAAATAAATCGAAACATAAATGAAAGTGTCCGTTTATGTAAAGCAAACGAGTTTGAAAACTTATATTAAGTTTTTGAAAGACGCTTACAAAAATACCTAGTTTCATTATATAAAGAGTAAATTGCAAAAATCGTCCCTATGGTTTGGTCAAATTGCACGTTTCGTCCTTGTGGTTCATTAAGTGCATAAATCGTTCTTATTTTGCACTGTTTTTGGTCCTTGTGGTTCATTGTAACACCCCAAAATCTCGGTACAGCGGAAGACTTAAACAAGCTTTCGTGGTGTTACTAGATTAGTACATCACACAAGTATAGGAAAACAAGATAATCATATATATCTCTCAACCAATCCCATAGTTAATTATCTTGTTACATTTATTCCAAAACATTCAAATATAAGGCCCAAAAGAGATTATAAAATAGGTCCATATAATATTATCAGAGTTTAATTATGATCCTTCAACCATGCCTCTCTGCCAAGCCTCCATAGAACAAGCAATCCAAACATCAACTCTAATACCTGAGAAAACATGCTAAAAGGTCAGCTAACGCTGGTGAGTTCATAGGTTTAAATATAAATTCAATAGTGGACCTCAAAGAGTTTATTTGCTATGCGAAACTAAGATAGATACACGATAAACATTCCAATTACATACCATCAAAAATCCAACAACATAATCGAGATCTCAACAGGGCCCCAAGCGACTCTAGTCAGGCATAGTTGTAGCAAGGCCTAGAACACATGCTACCCTGGACTAGGTCGGAGTAGATATCTATTCTTAGCCAGGCAACGTAGTTATAGCAAGGATTGCTACCCTAGACTAAGACAATATCTACCACCTATCTATCTATTCTAGTCAGTACATAAGGAAATCAAAAAAAAAAAAAGTTTAAGCAGGTCCAAGAAAGAGTACATGATTTCTCACCCCAATTTAGTTAAAAACAAAGATAAAAGTGGGGTTATGAAACTCGCCTCAAAAAAAGCAAAGCACAAATGATCACTAGCAACGCAAATAACAGCTAACTCGCCTCGGCAACTACTGACTCGGCACAACCTATTAACATAAACCAATTCTTAATATGTTTTCTAATCTCAATATTATCTACCCCGAATATATTCCAATTCTTATCTCCAATAAATGTCTCGTTTCACTATTTAGTTACAAGCGTTTGGTATCATCGTCTGTGTGGTATCGACCCGACAAGACTCTGATGCAGGTTTTACTGACCAGGTTTTAATATTTATAATTACTCATTATACCTATGGTCTACCCTAATGCACTAACGGGCAGTGTACCCGATTGTGTGTAGTATAGTATTCGGTAAAACTGAGGTCATCCCAAGAGTTATGTGTGTGGATTTAAACTAAGTCTAGGTGTCATAGATTTTAATATGATTTCGATATGGAATTAACAAATTAACTACTAAAGTAAATAAAGGCAAAGGTTGTGATCAATGGAGGAGAGGGGTGCTAACCTAGTTAATCATCCTAATTAGTAGTGTTTACGTCTAATTACTTCCAATTACTTTAGGTGGGGTCAAAGTCACTAGGACAACATTTGGTCGGTTAGTCCTAACCTATCGCAAAATGGTCCCATGGAGAAGTTAGGTGTCCCGTCATAAGTACAGCTTGTTCCCGGTCCCTAAGCCAAGTCATTAAGTACCGCTACATGCTAGATTCATAATGGTCGGTGCCGGCGCAAGCATCTTAGACACTCACCCCTTACTTCTTAAGTTCAACCAAATGGTAGGTGATCGGTTGGTCAAATCGCATGTAGAAAGGTTGGCGGTTGGTCATATCTTACCCTTCCGTCTCCCCGCCTACTTACTTAGGGTCGGTTGGTCATATCTCCTAAGTAACTAGCCTCTACCGCCATTAAAAACTACCGAAACAAGGGTAGCTACCAACAAACTATGCATGCATACACTTAGAAATAATTATACAGAAGCAATGTAAACGCAAAAAAAACAATTAAGGAATCATAACTAGACCAGCACCTAGAGGTTCTTAGCCACTCATATTAACTATAACAATCGATTCAAAGTTTAACATTACAAAATACATGAATTGAAAGTAAAGAAAGGATAAAAAGCTAATGCTTATCGTAGGGGAGTGATTTCTCCCTTGGAGTTAGCTCCGTATGCTCCTCTAGATCTGCCTTCGACTTCTTCTCACGTTCACTGAATGTTGTGTGTGAAATGGGATGCTTTGAAATGCTGGAAATCGTAGGGTATTGATAGGCCAGATCTGGTTACGGCGTAACTAATTATAAGAGTTACGCCGTAACATAGAATTCTTCGTATTTTGCCCTATTAATGCCGTAACCTCTGGAATGAGTTACGCCGTATCTTCAATAAATCTTGGTTACGCCGTAGTTGTTGCATGAGTTACGGAGTAATTAGTAGCGGCGCGGAACCTCATTTGACCTAATATGGTTATGTCGTAATCTTGGATAGAGTTACACCGTAATCTTCTGTTAAGTTGGTTTTCTGAGCCACGCTTAGGTTACGGCGTAATTGTGAGAGTGGAGTTACTCCGTAATTTCTTCAAAATGAGCATACTATGATATATCTTCAATAAACTTTCAAAATCCGCGTCTCTTTAGCTCCAATGCTCGTAATTTACTTGAAAGTGAAATATAATGGAAAACAAGCGTAAATCCATATAAATGATATAAATTACAAGCATTATCGGGGGAAATTGACACTTAATATTCATGATAATTTGATGTTATCAAATATCCCCCACTTGAACTCTACTTGCCTCAAGTAGACCTTATTAGATAGATTCCTAAAAGATATCTCCCATTACCGTAAAAATATAAGTTTACAAATCCCTTATGCTAGAATAAAACAAAGCCGAACACCTCACGAAATGGGAACGAAACACTCAAATCTCTCAACTATTCTAACTCACAATTTTGGGGTGATCACCAATCGCATACCATAGCATGTATTCTATCATAAGCTTGGCGGTTACACAAATCTCCACCACTAGAGTTAAGGGCTAAACAATTCTCGAAGGAAATATGGGTAGGCACGAAAAAGGTTAAGGGTGACTCGTCATTACTAACATGTCACGGCGAAGTAGACAAAACCAATGGTACATGACCAATCCATGGCCAAGACACCAAAGATTGCTCGCTGCATCACCTAGACACACTTCATGACTAAAGGGTAGGATAAGACATGGGATATATAAATGGTGTAAAATAAAAAATCCAGTAAATAGTCTAAATCTATAACCCAGTCATCACCACTTACCGTCCGCCCGAAGTTCAAGTTTAGAAGTTAAGAAACCGGATCATGATATACTAGGTAGATGTGTCATTAGAGGACGTCATGATGGGCACACTACATTTTCTCCAACTGTTGGCGCAATTACCAACTCCAATCTTCAAATGTGACCAAGGTGGCCTCCTCGATACTAAATCTATATTAAGCTCATATCATAGTGCTTATATCATCGCACTTTACAATCAACTGAATAACAACTACATAACTTTTTTTTCCGAATCATATTTTTTTAACATAAACATAACAAATAAACATAACATCCCCCCACTTGAGATGAACAATGGGAATTCGGGGGGTCTTCAATGATCTTTAAGAATATGTCATCGACGAAAGCGTGATTCCCGAACCTTTCCACTTGAACCTTGAACTTAGGCAAATGATGACTTCCCAATCACAAATAAAGAATACAGGGTAGGCTAAGGTGTATGGGTGTAACCAAACAATTATAGTGGGTTAACAAAATGAAAGGAATGGCTCAGATGGGTGTATCTGGGAGTATCATGCACTAAAGGCGAGTGCAACAAAAGGGTTTCACATGGGCTTCGAGAAGTCGAGGTGACTAATCGATTGACACACAATGGTAGGCTATTTGGGTGATAATCCTATAATACTGCCTTCTTAAACTGAAAAGTACAAATACATCAAGCTAACTCAACATACCTCGTCTATGGTCTCGAAATGATGCAAAGGCCAAGTTCAAAAGATTACAAGCTACAGGCACACTCATAATTTGGTGGATTTGGGGTAAAATTTAGAAACGGATAAGGCTAAACTCACCATATTATATCAAGGGTTATATGTGCTTGGCTAAGGTCTAATCTATTTAGGTTAAGAAAAACATGTCAAAATTTTAAAAATGGCATAATTTTTTAAAATAAACTAGAAAAACGAGGGAAAAATAAAGTTCAAGAGACAATTCTACTCCCGTCCCCCCACTTGAATTGTATAAAGTCCCTTTTATACTAAGTGTACCCGATTGTGTGTAGTGTAGTATTCGGTAAAACCGAGGTCATCCCAAGAGTTATGTGTGTGGATTTAAACTAAGTCTAGGTGTCATAGATTTTAATATGATTTCGATATGGAATTAACTAATTAACTACTAAAGTAAATAAAGGCAAAGGTTGTGATCAATGGAGGAGAGGTGTGCTAACCTAGTTAATCATCCTAATTAGTAGTGTTTACGTCTAATTACTTCCAATTACTTTAGGTGGGGTCAAAGTCACTAGGACAGCATTTGGTCAGTTCGTCCTAACCTATCAGCAAAGGGTCCCACTGGAGAAGTTAGGTGTCCCGTCATAAGTACAGTTGTTCTTGGTCCCTAAGTCAAGTCATTAAGTACCGCTACATGCTAGATTCATAATGGTCAGTGCCCGGGCGCAAGCATCTTAGACACTCACCCCTTACTTCTTAAGTTCAACCAAATGGTAGGTGATCAGTTGGTCAAATCGCACAGGTAGAAAGGTTGGCGAGTTGGTCATATCTTACCCTTCCCGTCTCAGTCTACTTACTTAGGGTCAGTTGGTCATATCTCCTAAGTAACTAGCCTCTACCGCCATTAAAAACTACCGAAACAAGGGTAGCTACCAACAAACTATGCATGCATACACTTAGAAATAATTATACAGAAGCAATGTAAACGCAAAGAAAACAATTAAGGAATCATAACTAGGCCAGCACCTAGAGGTTCTTAGCCGCTCATATTAACTATAACAATCGATTCAAAGTTTAACATTACAAAATACATGAATTGAAAGTAAAGAAAAGATAAAAAGCTAATGCTTATCGTAGGGGAGTGATTTCTCCCTTGGAGTTAGCTCCGTATGCTCCTCTAGATCTGCCTTCGACTTCTTCTCACGTTCACTGAATGTTGTGTGTGAAATGGGATGCTTTGAAATGCTGGAAATCATGGGGTATTGATAGGCCAGATCTGGTTACGGCGTAACTAATTATAAGAGTTACGCCGTAACATAGAATTCTTCGTATTTTGCCCTAATAATGCTGGTTACGGCGTAACCTCTGGAACGAGTTACGCCGTATCTTCAATAAATCTTGGTTACGCCGTAGTTGTTGCATGAGTTACGGCGTAATTAGTAGCGGCGCGGAACCTCATTAGACGTAATATGGTTATGTCGTAATCTTGGATAGAGTTACACTGTAATCTTCTGTTAAGTTGGTTTTCTGAGCCACGCTTTGGTTACGGTGTAATTGTTAGAGTGGAGTTACGACGTAACTTCTTCAAAATGAGCATACTATGATATATCTTCAATAAACTTTCAAAAATCCGCGTCTCTTTAGCTCCAATGCTCGTAATTTACTTGAAAGTTAAATTTAATGGAAAATAAGCGTAAATCCATATAAATGATATAAATTACAAGCATTATCGGGAGAAATTGACACTTAATATTCAGGATAATTTGATTTTATCAAATATCCCCCCACTTGAACTCTACTTGCCCTCAAGTAGACCTTATTAGATAGATTCCTAAAAAAATATCTCCCATTACCAGAAAAATATAAGTTTACAAATCCCTTATGCTAGAATAAAACAAAGCCGAACACCTCACTAAATGGAAACGAAACACTCAAATCTCTCAACTATTCTAATCACAATTTCGGGTGATCACCAATCGCATACCATAGCATGTATTCTATCATAAGCTTGGCGGTTACACAAATCTCCACCACTAGAGTTAAGGGCTAAACAATTCTCGAAGGAAATATGGGTAGACACGAAAAAGGTTAAGGGTGACTCGTCATTACTAACATGTCATGGCGAAGTGGACAAAACCAATGGTACATGACCAATCCAAGGCCAAGACACCAAAGATTGCTCGTTGCATCACCTAGACACGCTTCATGACTAAAGGGTAGGATAAGACATGGGATATATAAATGGTGTAAAATAAAAATCCAAAGAAATAGTCTAAATCTATAACCCATTCATCACCACTTACCGTCTGCCCGAAGTTCAAGTTTCAAAGTTAAAAAACCGGATCATGGTATACTAGGTAGATGTGTCATTAGAGGACATCATGATGGGCACACTACATTTTCTCCAACTGTTGGCGCAATTACCAACTCCAATCTTCAAATGTGACAAAGGTGGCCTCCTCGATACTAAATCTATATTAAGCTCATATCATAGTGCTTATATCATCGCACTTTACAATCAACTGAATAACAACTACATAACTTTTTTTTACGAATCATATTTTTTTAACATAAACATAACATCCCCCCACTTGAGATGAACAATGGGAATTCGGGGGGTCTTCAATGATCTTTAAGAATATGTCATCGACGAAAGCGTGATTCCCGAACCTTTCCACTTGAACCTTGAACTTAGGCAAATGATGACTTCCCAATCACAAATAAAGAATACAGGGTAGGCTAAGGTGTATGGGTGTAACCAAACAATTATATTGGGTTAACAAAATGAAAAGAATGGCTCAGATGGGTGTATCTAGGAGTATCATGAACTAAAGGCGAGTGCAACAAAAGGGTTTCACATGGGCTTCGAGAAGTCGAGGTGACTAATCGATTGACACACAATGGTAGGCTATTTGGGTGATAATCCTATAATACTGCCTTCTTAAACTGAAATGTCCAAATACATCAAGCTAACTCAACATACCTCGTCTATGTTCTCAAAATGATGCAAAGGCCAAGTTCAAAAGATTACAAGCTACAGGCACACTCATAATTTGGTGGATTTGGGGTAAAATTTGGAAACGGATAAGGCTAATCTCACCATATTATATCAAGGGTTATATGTGCTCGGCTAAGGTCTAATCTAGTTAGGTTAAGAAAAACATGTCAAAATTTTAAAAATGGCATAATTTTTTAAAATAAACTAGAAAAACGAGGGCAAAATAAAGTTCAAGAGACAATTCTACTCCCGTCCCACCACTTGAATTGTACAAAGTCCCTTTTATACTAAGCGTTAAATAAAGGTGAAGAGAAAAGTAGAATTAGAGCGAGAACTTCCCTGAAACTTGCTCCAAAAAGAAAGAAAGCCGACGAAAGAGAGTCGTGCCTTCGCATAAGCATCCACGAGCAAACTTCAATCCCTGAAATCACACTACCGACAAGTATAATTCTAAAAATGAAAAATGAAAAATAAACCTAACTCGCTTTCGTAGGAATCACAGTTGTATTTAGCGTATGCAACAAGCCTTTTAAACCACTTGGTGTCCCAAGTGGACGAGTGTAGTCTCGTGAGGGCTTAAAGGAACATACCCACAAAGTTCATTTGAAAACTACAAGGTTATTGTGTTTAAAATGAAAGAAGTAATGCAGAGGATAGTTACGTCAGTAACTCTAGAAGAAGTTACGTGTAAATAGGCAAAACCCGCGATCTTTGCAAAGTGTAGCTACAACGTAAC
This sequence comes from Chrysanthemum lavandulifolium, assembly GCA_022545495.1. NCBI lineage: Eukaryota > Viridiplantae > Streptophyta > Magnoliopsida > Asterales > Asteraceae > Chrysanthemum > Chrysanthemum lavandulifolium. Next base: position 1,720,046 of record CM040242.1, on the reverse strand, counting down.
CATTGAATGGGATTACGCCATATTTGGTAATGTTTCAAGTTCTGCGCAAAAGGGAATGTTACGGCATAACCATGAGAATGAGTTACACCGTAACTCGGTTGGATTAGCATGTTGCAAAGATGAACTTTTTTTCTTTTCTTGCAAAAATGATTAAAAACACAAAACCCAACAAAAGGGAAATAAAACAAATGAAAGGGATAATTCGGGTTGTCTCCTGTAAGAGCACTTTTGTTTATTTACGAGTCTTTAAGTTAGACTCAAGGCATTGGGGGTTTATGGTGGCCTTTGGTTAACATCCTCCTTGACTTCTCTTTTACTTGAAGAAGGCTGGTCCCAAACACGTGGAGAAACAAACCGAGTTATGGAATATCGATTTTCTTGCAAAAAAATTAGCCTTTTCCCACTCGTAACGAAATTTAGCCTCTTCTTCCCATTTTATTTTAACAGCTCCAAACTTTACTCGTAACTAGTTTTCAAATGAGATTCCCTTGTATCCGACTTCGTTTCTCTTTTCCTCGTCAAAACATGCCAATTCCTTGCGTTTGAGCCAGTTAGGATCGGGGAATCTCCTCCATCGCAGATCTTGCGGTTGGGATCGCATGTAGGCCACGCCCTGGTGAATTCATCAGACATCATAGCTGGTTCAAAAAAATGAATAGTCCAATCGACCTCAGTGAACCAATCGTTCATAATATTGTGCCCTTGAATCCATCGCATCTTAACTAATTTTTCGTCTTCCCAACACCACCAAACTTTTGCGGCTTTTCCAATCCTACGAATGAGAAATTCTCCTCCTCTATTACATCATTTTTGATAAGGAGAACATGTAGGCAATGTCACTTTGGACCCTTCATTCAAACAAATTTCAGGAGCACAACAGTGAAGTTTACCCGTAACAACATAACTAGGCACAGAAGGTCGGACCTCATCATCTTCATCATTGCTGTTGTGTTGATCCTAGTTGAGCAAACGATCTAATATAGAAACTGACTTGTAACAAAAGCTTATTAAGTATTACGCGGAATTTAATACTTAATCTTAAGAAGAAGAACAGTAAACATTCAACACCTCAACATTATTTATTAATACAAATACTCTTACAGTATTAGGGTTTTGCAACCTTGAAGTGTATCGACCTTAGATATAAAACTTACGTATATCTAATCTAACCTAGGACCTCCTTTTATAGGCTAAGGAGTCCTATACATTATACAATACGTAACCTACAAGATAAATATCTTTCCATATTTATCTAATACAATAAACTAAACCGACTATACAAGACTAGCAGTGGTTACAATATATTATCCGTGGTTACACTATACTACTAGCCGCGGTTTGTCTTCATCAGCGGTTACACTCTTCTGTCCGTGGTTATATCAAACCTGTCCGTGGTTCCAGTACTTAGAGTAATTCTTGAATCAAGGAACCTAAAATCCAACAATCCTCCCCTAAACTTGATACATTCCAACAGAATTCTTAAGTTTCCTTTAATCTCAAAACATCTAAATTGGAGGATGTAGCCAAACACTTACTAGCCTTAAGAATGTTCTCATACTTCAGCAACAAGTTGTAAGCTTGACCATCATAGGGTACCAACATCTTGATACAACCAGGCTTTAACATCTGGGCAATGATTCCTGGATGCTTATTCAGTTGAGGATAATCACCTTCTACAAGCATATGAATAATCTTTCCAGAAACAGTTAAAACATGAAATCCACAAGTTTGATATAAAAACCACCTTGTAACATGACCATTGTAGAGTCCTTGCCATTCAGGTTCATTATGAGTAGGCTCAAATAAAATCTTCAAATGATGATAGACCAGTCTCTCATGATAATCAGTTGGATGTACTTCACCAAACTTATTCTTGTAAAGTATCCAAAGATTTATCAAATCATCTCTATCAAAATACTGAAGAATCTGTGAAAAATTATTATACTCAGAAACTTCATTGTTGAGTCTTTGAATTTTCGAAACTCCTTCACTTCCAACTTTAAGCTTAAACTCATAAGAAACAATTTGATTAACATCTTCAACTACTTTCAATCTTTTAGAATCAAATGTCTCCTAAAGCTCAGATTTTCTCTTTTCTCTACTTTGAATCCATTCTTCTTCCTTCTTAGAATTCATAGGACATAACTCATCATTATTAATCCTCGTACACCTTTCATAAATCTCCCAAATTCTTTCAAATGAACATCTACTCAGATTATCAGGAACATGAATGCCTGAATTCTTGATAATCTTCATCAATACATTCCTCATTTGTGCAATTGAAGGAGGCTTCTTTCTTATAACTTGTTTCCTGTTTTTACCAATCCTCCTTGCCAATAGACCCAAAAGTCTAGCTCTTTCTTTATCATCTAACAGAGCCCATTCTTGTGCAGTGTATTCATTATGTATTTGTTGAGAAGCTTCAAGATAGTTTTGTGATTCATACCATGTAGCTAACCATCTCTGACTAGCTTCCTCTTCTTCTTGCTTTCTTTTATCTAAAGCTGATTGTTCTTCAGCTACCATATTTTTTACATACTCTGCATCATAAGCTTCTTGTTCTGCTTTACTTTTAAACTTCAGCTCTGGTACATCAACCCCTTTACCTTTTCCAATATCTGATTGAATCACTTTCTTCTTTAAAGGTTCACCAATAACTAAACTTTTACCTTTGGGTTTGGTTGCAGTAGATTGAACAGATAAAGTAGGTGCAATGACATGTGTAGCAATAGATGAAGTTTTGCTTAGATTTATCAGTGTACTTGCAGCTTCTTTCTCCATTTCTTTTGTTTTAGGTGGTAATACAGAGAGGGTTGTGACAACAGTGGAAGTGGTTATGACAAAGAAATGGTATGACAAGAGTGGGTATAATTGCTAAGTCCGAAACCGCAGCAGTGGTTACCGTAGTACTAACCGTGGTTGCAGACCTACTATCGCTGATTATGTCCCGCACTACTTCATCTTCAACAATGCCTTCAAACATTCAAGAACCGCCTCATTCCCATCTTTATCGATACCAAAAATCTTGATCTCCACTATCGAAGATCTTCTTCCATAGATACACCAACAGATACATCCACATGTATACCAATGATACATCCACACCTCCCCGAATTCATGCCTTCAATCCTCCCTGCTTGGATACATCCTCCATATTCGAAAGGTGAGAGAGTCCACCTTCTTTTCTTTCTCCTCATAGATTTCAAAACAACAACCCCGCTTCTTCTTACTCTTTCCAAAACCAACACCACGTGCTTCAATCTCCTAATATCTTTACCACGAAACACACCAACTCAAGACTTGAGATTGTTTCCTCCATTTTGGTACATTTAGCCGTCAATTCATTAAACGTTCAAGAATATCCTCTCCACTTCGACTGTGTGAACCGGTCCGAGAGGTGGTTCATTGGAAAAGTCATCATGTACTGCTTAAGATCCGTCAATTCATGTTCATGTTCCAAACTATCCTCATCACTTGAGTCAGTAACCCGCTCCGAGAGGTGAATCCTGGATAAAGTAAACATAGCATCGACCGAGCCCGATCATCTATGCACTCAGACGCCCAGTTGGCTAGGATTCTCTACTGTTAAGTTCCAAGGAACTCTCCACATTAGGAGTTGCCAAAGGTTGGGTCTTATTGATGTTTCCACTATCCCGACCAAAGATCTAAGCATGAATCAAGAGTGGAAGCCCTTCCAATCATGTCACCTCCACTCCTTGTGACAGCCTCATGATCAACACCACTCACACTAGCCTGAGGAAGCTTAGTGCCTTGTGTCTCCTACCCCATACAATTGGTTTAACAGTGGTTTGGGTTTGACTAGAAGTAGGTTGAGGTGTACTAACAGTGGTTGCAATGATACTGTCAGTGGTTTGAGGTGTACTAGCAGTGGGTTCAGAAGTACCATCAGTGTTTGCAGTGACAATAGGATGAGACTCCAGACCTTCATCAAACTCATAATCAGCAGGCAAAGTAAGCATGTGAGGAAATAAAGGAACTTCTCTAATTGTGACATTTTGTGGCTGATTCCTCATATGTGCAAAAACCTTAGGAAGCAAATGATGTACTTCATACTCCCTAGTATGCTCAACAGGTTCCTTTATTTGATGTTCCACAATCAGTTGAACAAACCTAGGATATAAATAGTATTTACCCTTCTTCCTAATGTTTTGAACTAGCCCCTCATAAATCATCTTAGACCAATTGAACTTCCTTCCATCAGGCAAACAAATAATAGAAGTAGCAATTTTTGAAGGAAAGTCATTAAAGCCTATGGTCTTATTACTCATACACATCAACAAGGTGTGAATTAAAAACTTCCATTGTTTTGAAAACAAACTCTTAAAGAACTGTACCTTTTCACCCCTGTGTGTATATCCTAATCTCTAAACCAAAGAACAATCTCAAGATATGAAAGATTAGCAATACCATCAAGATCATCAAACTTCAAACTTCCCTAATGATCTCCTCGAATGTAAATAGCATGATCATCCACAACAAGTTAAACACCTCCACACCATTAACCTCTTCAAGTGTAGCATTCCTCCAGAATTGATGAATATAGGCTTTAAGAATGGTGGGTTTAACTGTTAAGGCATAGTGAATTGGACTGTGAACTAGGAAATCAATCATTTGATGAAACCCTTCAGAGCGTTCATTTTTGGTAAGGTTAGCAACTAGGTTATGTGTAGTGGGATACTTTTCAGCCATATTGATTAATGATGGGTATGTTATGGGTTTTGTGAATTATGCACAGAAAGTGATTAGGGTTAAGGTTGAGCGCCAATTGAAAGTGGTTTGAAGATCAAAGTAATGATCCATCCGTGATTTGGGGAGATAAATATACTTTGACCAATGTTACCAAACAGCCCCTGTAGTATCCAAACTTAAGCAACATGCTATCCGCGGTTCCAGAACTGCTATCCGCGGTTGAAACATACCATCAGTGGATACATTGTATCACTTCTTCCAAATGTCCAAGAGATATAGCAAGTAAATCTGTGTCAAAATAAAAGAGATCTCACAAAAATATGAAGGATTACACAATTTTTTTTTTATCAAACACAAGCAGCTAACACACCAGCTCCTATGTACACAAATCCTTCATACCTGCAAGACAAAAACACAAAACAAACACAGAGAAGAAGGTTATTGTTGTCAGTGTTTAGAAAGAGCCAGAAGTGGTTCCAAGAGATCTATCCGTGGTTTAGAACAGGTAAGTCAATATGGTCAACTTCTAGAACTAATATTAGTCCAACGCCCAAGAATCTCATTTACTTCTCAACCACATTTAACCTGCCCCTCATTTACTTCTATAACCCTTAACTATGCTTATATAAAGAACCTTAATCTCACATAACACACACACCAATCAATATCAAAACCCTAATTGCTCCAAAATCCCCAATCAACTGCAATCACAATGTGGAACCCTAGTTGGAATAAACCAGAGGTCGTTGATCTAACATCCTCCTCATCCTCATCATCATAAAGTGGAGAGTATGATCCATGGCATCTGTACATCCCTCCACAAGAACCACGACCAAGAAAATCACCCTTTCTCCCATCATCTGAAGATGATAGTGTGGTGAATCCAAGTGAGGCTTCTGAAGATTCTGATGACTCCTTTAAGGAGAGAACTTCAAACCCCCAACCTTCATCATCTCAACCCCAACCAAGACCACGAGCAAGAAATCCACCACTCCCAAATGACAGAGAGGTGGTTCTTGGTCTTTCTGCACCAAGTTGTGGTGCTTCTTCAAACATCGTAAGGGGAAAGGGAAAAAGAAAGATGGAGTGATGCTTTTGGTGAAACCAGCTAGATGAAAGTATGATGGGACTATGTCCTTTGTGCTTCATCTACTGTTTTCATCTTCATCATCATCATTTTCATCAATCCATCCTTCCCATTTTGATCCTTAGCTTCTTCATCATACCGGTCATGCATATCACTAACGCATATCCAGCAACTAGAATGGATGATAGGAGCAAGGATAGTAGTAGGAAATCATGTATAGAAGTATTCTTAGAATTTGCACTTGAAGTTTCATTGTGTCGTGGTCGAAACTGCTTTTGATGAATGAATGAACAATTTAACTTCAAGATTGTAGCTTCTATAATGACTTGTATTTTATCTCGCAAAATGGTTAGTGGAAACACGTAACAACAAGCGATGGTTTGAACAAAACTATCGTTGGTTAGAAACAAAAATAACAATCGAGATTACATAATAACAATCAATACTTATACAAACGGTACAAAACAATTTGAGAGTTTAGAGATTAATCATTCCAATGCTAACAACAAGGTAATCGAAACCTCCCACATCAAAAGCTTTGGTGAGAAGATCAAGAACATTGAAGTCGGTGTGGATTTTACCATTTGAATCACCTTTTCTCATTACAATCTCTAATAAAGTGATGCCGTATCTCAATATGAATAGTTCTAGAATGTAAAACAGATTTTAATAATGCAAATTTTATTGTTATTATCAATGTAAATCTTAGTATGCATAAAATTGTACCCAAAATCCAAAGAATTGATTACGAATCCAAAGAACTTGACCACAACAACTAGCAAAGACCACATATTCAAATTCAGTTGTAGAATTAGCCACAATAGTTTGCTTTTTACATCGCCAAGAAATTAATCTGCTTCCCAAAACCGACATCCTCCAAGAGTAGACTTCCTATCCAAACTAGCTACAAGATAGTTACTATCCGTGTAGGCCACCAAGTCAAAAGGAGAATCCTTAGAGTACCAAAGGCCCAATTTAGGATGACCTTTAAGGTATCAAAAATCCTCTTAACAAAGATTCATGTGTGAGATATTAGGTGTGACTTGAAATCTTGCACACACACATACCGAGAACATAATATCCGCCTAGATGCAAGAAGATACATCAAAGATCCAATCATGGATCTGCATAAATTCAAATCAACTTTGGGACTTCCATCATCCGTAGCGATGGTTTCGAGTCTCCATAGGTGTACTTGCACTCTTTACATCTTGAAACCCAAACTTCTTCAAAACATCTGCTACATACTTATCTTGACTGATGAAGATACCATCAATCCTTTGTTGAACCTGTAGCCCCAAAAAGAAAGTGAGTTCTCCCATAGAACTCATCTGAAACTTATCATGCATAAGTTTCTCAAAATCCGTGCATAGCTCCTTGTTAGTAGAGCCAAAGATGATGTCATCTACATAAACCTGAACCAATAGAATATCATCTTTGTGCTTTCTAATGAACAAGGTTTTATCAATCAGTCCTCTTTTAAACCCATTGTCCATCAAACAAGTAGACATGCACTCATACCATGCCCTAGGAGCTTGATGCAACCCATACATAGCCTTTCTCACCCTATAAACCTTGTCAGGATAATCAGGATCCTCAAAACCAGGAGGTTGACAAACATAAACCTCCTCATCAATTGTGCCATACAAAAATGCACTTTTAACATCCATCTAATACACAACAAAATTCTTGAATGAAGCAAAAGCCAAAAATAATCTAATTGCCTCTATCCTTGCAACTGGAGAAAACACTTCATCATAGTCCAAACCTTCAGTTTGTGTGTATCCTTGAGCAACCAAACTTGATTTGTTTCTTACAACAATTCCTCTTTCATCTCTCTTGTTTCTAAACACCCATTTAGTCCCAATTGCCCTCTTACCATTTGGAAGATCAACCAATGTCGAAACCTCTTGAAGCTTAAACTGTAGAAGCTCCTCTTGCATTGATTCTACCCACCTTCTTCGAGATAAAGCTTTTCTACTCTTTGGGCTCCTTTTGAGACGTAAAAAGCAAACAAGCAATTTTGCGATCTTTATGATTGCTTTTTTGTGAAGAGATCTTGCAAAGAACCCATGTTCAGGAAAGGGTGCAGTGTTTTTAACCTTGATTCTTGTTTGAACTGGAGTATTCAAGTTTCCAAGTATTTGTTCCTTGGGATGAATCTTGTGAATCCTTGTAGTTGTGATTGGACTTTCATTAATTACAGTTTCCAAGTTAGTCAAATCAGCATTGAAGAAATCATCCATGTCTTCATCATCAGTAGGAGTATCAATCTCTATCAAAGCATGCATGTTAGGATCATGTGGATACTCCTCATCATCAAATAGTGGCTTTGCATGTGGTCCAAAGAAAGTACTATCACCAGTACTTGAAGCCGGGGTTTCACTTGGACTATCAGTGGTAGAAAATGGCTTGTCCGCGGTTACAGTTGGCTTAGCAGTGCTTGCAGACTGCCTTTTCTTCTTTTCAATTTCTTCTACCGACACTGAGTTATCTTTTAACAACTCATCCTTATCGTGATTATGATCAACAAGGCCTCCATCTTTCAAGATTTCATCATCGGTGGGACTTTGCTTATCAATGATGGAAGAAACAGAACCGACTTTCCACTTTTAACCAAATAGAACTCCTTTGGAGAATCGACTTCCTTAGAAGTTGTTTCAAGATCGTAATCCTTTTGTGTACCGCATTAACATTAGTGGAAGTTCTCGCAATGATAGGCTCATAATTCATAGATTTGGTCAAGATATCAATGTTAAATGACCGGTCTGGTCCTTTCGTCTCAACACTAGGAGTCTTTTCACCGAATTGAACATGTAAGTTCTCTTCAACAATTCTAGTCCTCCTATTGTATACTCTAAAGGCTTTGCTATTAGAAGAATAGCCTAAAAGTATCTATCATCCGCTTTTTCTTGAAACTTGCCTAGGTAGTCTATGGTATTCAAGATAGTAACAGACACCCAAAAGGTTTTAGGAATGCAATCATTGGCTTCCTATCATGTAACAACTCATAGGGGTCTTGTTATGAGGCTTCACTACCTTACATCTATTCTCGCACATAACATGCGCCCCTACAACTTAAGCCCAAAAGGTAGTTGGTAACTTAGACTCGACAACATGGTCCTAACAACCTCAATTAGTGTTCTATTTTTCCTTTCACCACACCATTTTTTTGTGGTGTTCTAGCAACACTAAACTGCTCTCTATACCCTTAGCTACACAAACCGATTCATCACATCATTCTTAAACTCGGTTCCATTATCACATCGATTACCTTGACCTTATGGTTTACTAGATTTTCTATCTTAGTAATGAAACTCTTGAGGATCTCACTAGTTTCACTCTTAGCGACCAAAAAGTATACCCAAGAAAATCTACTATAATCATCGGTGATAACTAGGCAATACCGCTTATGGTTCAAACTCTTAACAAAAGTAGGTCCAAATAAGTCCATATGAAGCATAAATGAAGTTGTGTGATGGTGTTTACAGCTTTGGTCTTACAAGAAGATCTATGTTGTTTTCCTTTTGACAGCCACACACAGCTTCTTTACACTCAAAACCTTAGAAGGTAACCTCTCACTAAGTTTCCTTTACCGCTTTATTGATTGTTTTGTAATTGAGGTGACCTAGCCTTCTATGCCACAATTTTGACTCATCTACGATGCTTTAGCAAACAAACATGTTAAGGACCTATTTGGAAGAATATCTTTGAGATCAAAACAATATATATTTTCCTTCCTAGGTACCCTAAGCTGTATGAACTTCTCATCAGGCATCTTAAACTCAGGAGACAACACCACACACTCATTTTCACCAAAAAGTACCCAGTTTTTCTTATCACACATTTGAGAAACACTGAATAAATGGTACTTAAGTCCCTGCACCACATATACTTTTTCAAAGTCTAAATTCCCTATTCTGATTATGCCTCTGCCAAATATCTTTCCTCCCTTTGGATCATTTCCAAATGCCACATATCCTCCATCAAAAGCTTCAAAATCTTCCAGGTTGCTCCCATCTCAAGTCATGTGCCCAGAGCAACCACTATCAAAAACTCCTTTGTCTTTTAGCTCATCTTGTAGATTGCCCTGCACATGAAATTAAACAAGTTAGTTCCTTTTGTGGACCCAAGCCAATACTGACTTTGGTCTGTCCTGTGCATCAAAATATTCAAATTTCTTTAGGTCCATTGATGCACAGCTTGACATGGTGTAAAACCTTGGTCTTAGGCTTCCATTGCCAACTTGTCGAGGCCTTAATAAAGATAAAATGATTTCCAACCACCGTGTCGCTTATCACCTTTGGAATTTTTAAAACTTCTTTTGTTTCATGGTGATGTTTTGCTTATCGTTGGTTTGACTCTGCTTAGCCGTGTTTACATTTTGCTTAGCAGTGGTTGGAACCCATTTAGGTGCAGAAGTGACAATTGATTTTGTTTTTCCATTCCTCATCAAAACTGCCTTATGAATCATGTTACTGTTAGGATGAGGGTTTGTTTTCTTTGAAAAGTTTTGATGATTCACCCTCCTCCAATGATTCCAAACTAGTGGTCTGTTTTTATGACAATTTCTTTGTAAGTGCTCAAAACTACCACAGTTATAACAAGCTTTCTTGACACATTGAAACTCATCAACTAATCTCCTCAAAATTAGGCCATTTAAGCTTCTCTGATTTCCCCTAGGTCTATATTGTCTCATCTGTTCCCTAGGTATTTCCCTGTACTCAACTAATTTCTTGGTAACTTTAGCTCCAAATCTAGGTACAAGGTTGGCTTGTTTAGAATCAACTTTCTTAACATGTTCTATCTTTTCAGGTTGAGTTGATTCAGGTCTATCTTCCTCAGAATCTGATTCCCAATCTTCAATAGTGGGAGCATCAGATGACTTGTCAGAACCTATCTTAGGTGTTTTAGTATTACTTGACCCTTCTACAGGTTTGTTAAAACTGAATTCACTACTAAATGACAGTTCTTTAGCAGGTGGTGCATGTTTCATCAAAGAGGGTGGTGGCATATTATTGTAACCAAGAACAGTACCATCTTTGAACAGTTTTTGACCTATTGGTTTATTTACTAGATCAGAAGCATATTGTGTTTTAGCAACCCTAACAACATGTTTTTCCTTTTCATCTAGGGCCTTTTGTTTTACACTCTCTACCTCTGCTAGTTTATCTTTAAGCATCTTAATCTCTCTATCTTTAAGATCAATTTCACCACCTAGTATATTGATCTTATCTACGTACTCAAACTCACATTTAATACAGTATTTAAGCTTCTCTTATACACTCTCTAGACCAACTTTATAACCTAGGTTGTCCATTGACAGTCTTTCTACTTATTTTCTTAAACTTTCAGTGATAGCTTTTTGAGATTCTAAGTTATCATGACATGATTTAAAGGAACAAGTAGAATCATTAGATACCTCAGAATCTGAACCAGAGGATGAAGCATAGGCCATTAGAGCAAAGTTATGCTCTTTTGAAGATTCACTAGCAAGAAAAGCTGCATTAGGTCCTTCTTCAATCTGATCACTCCAATCATAATCACCAATACCATCTTGAGCAACCAAAGCTGAAGAAGCAGCAGGCTCTTCTGTGGTCTTCTTAGTGCATTCAATCCTCTTAGGAGCTCGACATTCTCTAGCAAAGTGACCTTTCTTTTGCGCTAAAGCACTCCATCTTGCTCTTATCGAATCCACTCTCCTTTGACCATCATACTTAACCCGTCAGTCCGGTCCTCCTTAGAAACTTCCTTGCTTGAAGAGTCAACATTGCCATTTGCCATTGTAAATTAATCTCCTCAAGATTATCAGGATCAATTTGATCCAGATCTTGATTCAACACAGTAACACTGGTAGTTAAATCAGCCAGAAAAGCACAAATTGCACTATCACTAACATTATCACTAATAGTGGTATTGTTTGCAATAGCCGTGGTTATACCATAGGCAGCAGTGGATACATCTTGTGGGCTTTTGTGATTAGTGGATACAAAAGCAATGTTTTGATTTGCAGAAGATGCATTAGCAAAGTTATTCTCAGACTCATAGACCTTCAAGTTGTTGAAGAGATTGTCCAGAGTCATTTTATCAAAATCCGCCTTATTTCTCCACACAATTGTATGAATAGCCCATTCAGATGATAAACTCCTAATGAACTTCAAATTGATATCTTCTTGAAGAACCTTGTAATCCACTGACTTCAGTTGGCTGATAAGTTTTTGAAGTCTATTATATGTGCCATCAAGTTTTTCTCCACTAAGAGTAGTGAAGGTTTCAAATTGATGCTTGAGCATATTCATCCTTGACTTCTTTGTAGCTTCATTACCAGCAAACCTTGTTTCAAGAGCATACAATAAATCTTTAGCATACTCATATTGTTCAAAGTCCAAAGCATACTCATTAGGTATTCCCATGGAGAGAATACTGTGAGCTTTGATCTCCATTTTCCTTTTAGCTTTATCAACTTCACTAATAATAGCTATCTCTTTACCATTCTCACCCTTCTTAGGAAGAGTGTCACCCTTTCAACGACATCCCGTAGAGCATAATCAATCATACAAATGTATTGCCTCATTCGCATTCTCAAGATTTGATACTCGCCATGCTTGAGCATGGGTACTTTTGAAGCAGTAACCATGTGAGTTTCGTCAGACATCTTAGTTTTCTTTGAATAGACCTTAAAAGAACTTCTTCTTGATTACAGTTTCTAGATCACAAGCTCTGATACCACTTGTTGATCCCAGTTGAGCAAACGATCTAATATAGAAACTGACTTGTAACAAAAGCTTATTAAGTATTACGCGGAATTTAATACTTAATCTTAAGAAGAAGAACAGTAAACATTCAACACCTCAATATTATTTATTAATACGAATACTCTTACAGTATTAGGGTTTTGCAACCTTGAAGTGTATCGACCTTAGATATAAAACTTACGATATCTAATCTAACCTAGGACCTCCTTTTATAGGCTAAGGAGTCCTATACATTATACAACACGTAACCTACAAGATAAATATCTTTTCCATATTTATCTAATACAATAAACTAAACCGACTATACAAGACTAGCAGTGGTTACAATATATTATCCGTGGTTACACTATACTACTAGCCGCGGTTTGTCTTCATCAGCGGTTACACTCTTCTGTCAGTGGTTATATCAAACCTGTCCGTGGTTCCAGTACTTAGAGTAATTCTTGAATCAAGGAACCTAAAACCCAACATGTTGTCATCATCACTTGATTCGGTTACCTGCAAATGGCCAAAATATGAAGGAGGAAACCTATCGGAATAATCCAATTTAACCTCCGGTGAATCCTCGGTTGTTACAATTTCATCCGGCTCACGGCATAAGGTTTTGTCCAATTTAAATTCTACTCTATCACCATAGTATCCCAATGAGTCAAGGAATGGTTTACCAAGAATCAAACGTTCCTTCTTATTTTCCCCCATGTCGATAACCACAAATTCGGGGGCAGAAAAAAAGCTATCAACCTTAACACAAGTACCACCTGTAATTCCTTTTGGAGTAGCCTTGGTCTTATTCGCCATCTCAATCACTATATCCGTTTTCAAAAGATGGATTAATTTGAGTTTTAAGAATATGGAAAGTGGCATGATGTTTATACTAGACCCAAAATCTACTACCCCCAAGATATCATATCTCCCGACTAAACATGGAATGACTAACTCGTCTGCGCTAATATCCTTAACTGAAAATTAACCGATTTCTGACCTGGTTACGCATTCTGAATCATGGTTACGCCGTAACTCCAGAAAATAGTTACGAGGTAACTGCACCTGGTTGTCGACAATCGTCTTCTCTATATTTTAGGTTGTAGATTTGCACTCCTCAATTACTTCATGCGAATTATCGTCAGCAAAAATGGCATTGCATACCACCATAGGTTTGGTCCCCTCAGGTTCAATGTTACTCATCTCTATCTCTGCACTAAGCTTTTCCACCATGGCTTCAAGGTTTTTTAGGGTTGTGTCGTGCTTGGAAAGATTTTTATTTGTGTTTTCCTGGAAATCCCTTAGCCATTTATCTTGTTCTTTTTGCTACTGGGCTGAACTTTCCAGGAATTTGTTTATGGTCTCTTCAAGGTTGGGCCTTTTTTTCTCCCTAACGCCCGCGGTTGTAATTTCCACGATACCCATTTCGATTATCTCCGTAAAACGGTCGATTTTCTCCATATTTAGCTTCTTCGATTATGTTTTCCTCGTTAAAGTGAGGATAATTCTTGGTGATCCTCCCCCGCAGCTTTCGCAACCTACTTGGATGGCATGAACAGTTTCTCTGATTTTTAGCACATCTCGACTCAGATTTACAATTTTGCTAGTGATGGCTGCAATGGCTGCAATTCCGTCAAGATTTCCACCATGGTTCCTTTTGCTTCCTCCATCATGCCATTTCTGGGAATGATCAGCCATTTTTTGGATGGCTTCAATTGCGAGAGTAGGAGTCATGCTCGGAATTGGTCCTTGGTAGTCCAACATCTGTCTTGTAGCCACGTTTATTCCTTTGTAGAAGATGTTGACTTTTTGCTGGTTGTTTAGATAATGTGTAGGACACTTGTAAAGGAGATCGTTGTATCTATCCCAGGCTTGATACAACGTTTCATCGTCTTCTTGCTTGAAATTATGGATCTCCAAAAGCTGGTTAGATATATTTGACAGAGGACAATACCTCTGGATGAAGTGCTTCTTTAGAAGAGCCCATGTATCAACTACCCCGGTGGACAATCTTTCGATCCATCTTCCGGCAGCCCCAATAAGAGTCATGGGGAACATCGTTAGCATAACAGTGTCATGAGACACACCCGGAATGTGGAAAAGGCTTGCGATGTATAAGACATTATCAACGTGCTCATACGCATCTTCGTCCCTGTTTCTTGAAAAAGGTTTAGCACGAAGCTCCCTCATAAATTGATCATTAATCTCGAAACGGACATTAGCTCCAATTTTCGGTCTTACGAGCCCCAATCCTTGTTCTTCTCTTGTCAACGCCAAATATTCCTCAAAAGTGAGGTCATCAATGTTAACAACTTCTATGGTACCTGAAACTTGAAAAGAGATCATGAGAATTTGAGAAAATTTTAAAACAAAAATGAAAGACTTAATAGAAATCCTAATATAACTCCCCGGCAGCGGCGCCAAAAACTTGATGCAGGTTTTACTAATCAGGTTTTAATATATATAATTACTCGTTATACATATGGTCTACCATAATGCACTAACGGGCAGTGTACCTAGTCGTGTGTAGTGTAGTATTCGGTAAAGCCGAGGTCATCCCAAGAGTTATGTGTGCGGATTTAAACTAAGTATAGGTGTCACATATTTTAATATGATTTCGATATGGAATTAACTAATTAACTACTAATGAAAATAAAGGCAAAGGTTGTGATCAATAGAGGAGAGGGGTGCTAACCAAGTTAATCATCCTAATTAGTAGTGTTTACGTCTAATTACTTTCAATTACTTCAGTGTGGAATCAAAGTCGCTAGGACAAAGATTGGTCGGCCTCGTCCTAACCTATCGCCAAGGGTCCCACTGGGAAGTCGGTGTCCCGTCATAAGTCCGATTGTTCCCGGTCCCTTAAGCCAAGTCATTAAGTACCGCTACATCCAAGATTCATAATAGTGATCGCCGTATGCTAGCATCTTAGACACTCACCCCTTACTTCTTAAGTTCAACCAAACGGTAAGTGATCAGTTGGTCAAATCGCACAAGTAGAAAGGTTCGTCAGTTGCTCATATCTTACCCTTCCCGTCTCAGTCTACTTACTTAGGGTTAGTTGGTCATATCTCTTAAGTAACTAGCCTCCACCGCCATTAAAAACTACCGAAACAAGGGTAGCTACCAATAAACTATGCATGCATACACTTAGAAATAATTATACAGAAGCAATGTAAACACAAACAAAACAATTAAGGAATCATAACTAGGCCAGCACCTAGAGGTGCTTAGCTGCTCATATTAACTGTAACAATCGATTCAAAGTTTAACATTACAAAATACATGAATTGAAAGTAAAGAAAAGATAAAAAGCTAGTGCTTATCGTAGGGGAGTGATTTCTCCCTTGGAGATAGCTCCATATGCTCCTCTAGATCTGCCTTGGACTTCTTCTCACGTTTACTGAATGATGTGTGTGAAATGGGATGCTTTGAAATGCTAGAAATCGTGAGGTATTTATAGGCCAGATCTGGTTGTGGCGTAACTAATTATAAGAGTTACGCCGTAACATACAATTCTTCTTATTCTGCACTAATAATGTTGGTTACGACGTAACCTCTGGAAGGAATTATGCCGTGTCTTCAATAAATCTTGGTTACGCTATAGTTGTTGCATGAGTTACGGCATAATTAGTAGCGGCGAGGAACCTCATTTGACCTAATATGGTTACGTCGTAATCTTGGATCGAGTTACACCGTAATCTTTTGTTAAGTTGGTTTTCTGAGCCACGCTTTGGTTACGGCGTAATTGTGAGAGTGGAGTTACGCCGTGACTTCTTCAAAATGAGTAAACTATGATATATCTTCAATAAACTCTCCAAATCTGCGTCTCTTTAGCTCCAATGCTCGTAATTTACATGAAAGTGAAATATAATGGAAAACAAGCATAAATCCATATAAATGATATAAACTACAAGCATTATTGGGGGAAATTGACACTTAATATTCAGGATAATTTGATGTTATCAGACTCCATGAATGCACTATATCTCTACTAATGTGACTCATAACGACACAATGAAACATCTAAGCGATAAGCTTTATAGTTTAATAAGTTTTGAAATAAATCGTTAGATCTTATCGAATTCGTCAACTCGATAAACTCAACCATTTATTTATGTCACTTATCATCCCAAAACCAACTCACATCCTAGCAAGTTATAAGGATAATTCACCCATTAATAACTTTATCCTACGCACATAACTGGCTCTTATTAGATTATTCAACCTAATAAGTCCGCTATCCACATGGATTAACGCTATTAATGTCAAGTTATCTGTAACCCATGCATAACACATAATGAGTATAAATGACACATTTCGGTAAACGTGCCCTCAAAACATTTAATAACTCGTTTATTACCAAAACCTTTTACTTACCACATATCAATTTATTCTAGTTAGCAAATAAGAAAAAAAAAGGTTTAAGCAGGTCCAAGAAAGAGTAGCATGATTTCTCACTGCAATTTAGTTACAAACAAAGTTAAAATTGGGGCTATGAAACTCACCTCAAACAAGCAAAGCACAAATAATCACTAGCAACGCTGATAACACCTAACTTAGATCGGCAACTGCTGACTCGACACAGCCTATTATTATAAACCAATTCTTAATATGTTTTCCAATATCAATATTATCTATCCCGAATATATTCCAATTCTTATCTTCAAAAATGTCTCGTTTCACTATTTAGTTACAAGCGTTTGGTATCATCGTGTGTGTGGTATCGACCCGACAAGACTCCATGAATGCACTATGTCTCTACCAATGCGACTCATAACTACACAAAACATCTAAGCGATGAGCTTTATTGTTTAATAAGTTTCGAAATAAATCGTTAGATCTTATCGAATTCGTCAACTCGATAAACTAAACCATTTATTTATGTCACTTATCATCCCAAATCCAAGTCACATCCTAGCGATTTATAAGGATAATTCACCCATTAATAACTTTATCCTACGCACATAACGGGCTCTTATTAGATTCTTAAACCTAATAAGCCCGTTATCCACGTGGACTAATGCTATTAATGTCAAGTTATCCGTAACCCATGCATAACACATAATGGGTATTAAATACTCATAAATGACACATTTCGGTACATTTCGGTAAACGTGCCCTAGAAACATTTAATAACTCGTTTATTACCAAAACCTTTCCATTTTAAGACGTTAGTTCCTTTTAAATATCGAATAACAAGGCGAGTCTTGTTATCGATACTTAATATAAGAACCTTTTATTATCTATTTTTCTAGTTTTATTTACAAGTTTATATGTATAGTATATATATATATATATATATATATATATATATATATATATATATATATATATATATATATATATATATATATATACTACATCAACTTTCAATATAATTTTCGCGTTATTATCTGTCTCGAGTTCACAAGTCTGAGTCATGACTCTCGGCTTTTACACGTCATATTGCCCAATAAATAATAAACGTCCATGTTACGGCGTTGTCGGGGTCAACCGAGACTAAAAAGTCACGGTAACACCGATGTTGCGCAAGTTGACATTTATAATACTAAGTTCAAAATAAACAATTCCACAATCTCCAATCAACCTCCAAACAATCTCATATCAATCCCGATAATAAAATAAATCTTAAAAGCTAATAAACGATACCAAGATAAGTCATGACTAACCGGAATAGCTCCTAAACGAAAACTACTCGGTCTAACTAGCGTAATGCGGTTACCTAAAAACGGCTCCCTAATTTCCAGTTGTCACAATTTTGGATTTAACGGACATGTTGCTTTGGTGTGCTCGTTAGTCTTCTCTCCGTAACATCCACATTTATTTCCCGGCTTAGTTGTAGTTTAAAGTGCTATTTATCTTCAATTATTTTTACGCACTCCTTTCACAC
>CM040242.1:1638585-1701519 GCA_022545495.1 Chrysanthemum lavandulifolium | reverse complement strand
AGTGGTGGTTAAATCTTTTCCAAGAAGAGTTTTTGCGTGAAAGGCTCCTTCCAAACTTGTGTAACTTCTTCTTGACAAACTAAACCTGCACACTAGAAGAAAACAAACGAAACCTTCGCGTAAAATCGGTGGTAATAATATACATAAGACTCGATTTAAACTAGGATATAATGCTTGTGGAATGGATGTTTACAGAATTTGTTTTGAAAGTTAAGATCTGGAAAATTCCAAAATTTTACAAGTAGCTCGAAAACGAGAAAAGTAAGTCGATGTTTTATTCCTTCTCGACGCCGTCAGTTGCAATCCGACGCCAGTTATCCTCGACAAAAAGCGGTGCGATTTTACGGAAAAAATTCGGAAAATTTGCATCTTTAGAATCTGGAAAACTTCGCAAAAACATCCATTATGACTCGATACAAGCATTTGACTCGAACAAACAAACATATATATCTTTTAGTTAATTGTTATTCTCATGTTCACGTTTCTTATGAAAACGTGTGTAATCCTCCCTACACTTATCCTTTATGTAAAATACCTTTATATGTAATTAAGACGAGGTTAAAAACAAAATAAAGCATTTTACAAATTCAAACATGAGGACAAACAATTAATAAAAGATATATGACACTAACAAGCAAACAATTAAGCATGGGTTGCCTCCCACTAAGCGCTTTTCTTTATTTAAGAGTCTTGTAGCTAGACTCGTAGTCCTACTCCCACGTTGCCTCGTTTTGCATTCTCAATGAGAATTCTATCATGTTGACAAAATTTTCATCGACTTTATACCTAGGCCCTAGGGTCAAGCAATCCTTATAATAATGCCTCCTTCTTTCCCACATGAATTTATAACCCTTTTCAACATCTTCCTTGCTTTTGTCCTCAAAAGCTTTGATGTTGTCTCGATCATAAATGGACAAGTGGCCATACTCGGTTGTTTTCAAGGCATCCTATAGGTAATCTCATTGGTTCCTCCTTAAACCTAACGGTTCCATCATGCTTGTTATGGCCCATCCTAGATGTCTCAACAAACGGTTTCCTAGCACTACTTGGGATAGGCTATAGTCAATGACGATCCTACATCTTCTAGGATCATAAAATCAACAAGGTAGGTGAAATTTCCTATAAAGACATGCACATCTTTGACTCTTCCCACAAAGTTGCAAATTCCTCCCGGATAATTAGGGTCTCTCCTAATATTGAGTCGCTCATTCATAATGTCATTGTAAACAGCAGACGACATTATATTGATGGGAGATTCCGTATCTATGTAAGCGTGGTCGATACTCCTATATCCGATCATACAAGGAATTTTAGGTTCCAGGATTTCCTCTCCTAATCTTAGGGCATATCCTAATGATAGGTGATCGTGGATTATTGATTATGTATTGATGGTACGCAACCTCTTCCTTAGTGGGGTAAAGATTGAAGTACGCACTATTTTCCTCGTCCACTTTGTGGTTGGTTATGCCATTGTCCGAATTATTGCTAATCATAGAGCCAACTATAGCAATACCGACTACTTTCTCAACAAACTTCTCCGATTGTACTATCGAATGTTTTTGCAAACCGAAGGTCGGTGTTTCTACTCACATAGCGGCTTCGACGTTGGTGTTGGTTATTGGGTTGGGTTTTGAGCGACATTGGTCGGTTACCACCTTCCATGATGAAAAGTGATGGGTTACGAACAAAGGTTACTAAGAAGGAGATAGACTAGAGAAAGCTAAAAATGAGAAAAATTTACTTGATAGGAATCACAAAGAAACCTAAACGAGGTGGACTACTACCTAGCTATTCTATTCCCAGCAACGCGCCTAAAACTTGATAACGCTACACGCGTCGTTCGGGTCAAGGAAACTTCCTTTTCTTCGAGCAAGTTTTATAACACCCTAGGCGGTGAACCTAATCGTTGTAGTGTAGTAATTAGGGTAAGCCACGGGTATTGATATCGTTCTCTGGGGAATAGGAATGCTAGTGAGAAGTTACTACGCTAAGGTTGAGGTTGAGGAAGATTATTTTGTATTTTTATATTTTTAGAAATGGAAAAGGTACGAATCTCGGGTATTGATTTGGGGTTGGTATTGCTACCGATTACTCTACTATTATCTAATTATCTAAGCTAAGGTTGTGATAGTCTATGTCTAATTGATGTGTACTGTATGATAGTTTAAAGATGTGTTTACTTAGGTTTTACTACTCCTTAATTATCTCCTATTGATGGTTGATTTGTCACGTCCTTATTCCTAGTTGCGTTGTGATTCTAAGGCTATAGGGCGTGCTTGTTTCCCTAACTCTTTGAAATTACCAAAGGGTCTTGTTTACAAATCCTCTAGTGATTTATAGACGCCTACTCTACGGTTGTCCTTGAATACTTTATCCTACAATTACCTAGATAATTATATTCTAAAGTTCACAAAGAAAAGTCAAGCATTATACACAACGAATAATCTAGCGCACTCTAGATCATTAGTCAACTAAGATAAGTATCAACCAATCAATATTCAATAATTAAGTTTCATATTCCTAAGCAAACACACAAATAAATTAGCGGACATGGAGAACATGCAAGCATACACACAAATAATCAAAGACATAATTAAATTAATGAAGTAAATACTTATCTTGATGTATAATAGGGTTTAGAACCCTAAAATACCGCACAAGAAAGCCTTGGTTCGGTTTTAGGTTTTACCCAAAAGACTACACACAAAACCGAAAAATTCGGATTCTATATATAAGATTACATCTGCGACGCGCCACCTTATGTTTCGTGACGCCGTCGTGTCGCCGCCATTAGGGTTTCGTCTTGGCCACGTAAACCTTGCGACGCGCCACCTTATGACCGTGACGCCGTCCCTTCACTCGACGCCGTCTTGGGCGCATCTAGGCCGTCCGAGTAACGACGGCCTACTCCTTTAGAACCCGACGTCGTCCCTTGAAAACATGCAATTT
The DNA here is from genome assembly GCA_022545495.1 of Chrysanthemum lavandulifolium. Taxonomy (NCBI): domain Eukaryota; kingdom Viridiplantae; phylum Streptophyta; class Magnoliopsida; order Asterales; family Asteraceae; genus Chrysanthemum; species Chrysanthemum lavandulifolium. Next base: position 1,698,570 of record CM040242.1, on the reverse strand, counting down.
CGCCTCGACCCGTCGTAAAATTCCTTCCGACGGCGTCGCAGATATGCAGTGACGCCGTCGCCTTATGTTTCAAAGACTTTGAGTGTCTCGATTCGACTTTGGCCATTTTCTTCAGATATTCGCGCCTTTTCGTCCAAATAAGCATCATTCCAGCATTTTGCCTTCAAGAGACCTAAAAGTGAAAAGGAACGATATTAAGCAATAACGGATATGAAGTGATCGAATAAGGGCTTAAATGACCCCTTAAAAGGTACCTTTTAAAACCTTATCGAGGCTTTATTTGAGAAGAAGCAAACGATGATAGCGGTGAGATTATCGCTTGTGTGTAGGCGTAGTGCTTGATCTATGAGTTCTCTTGCACACCTTTCGTGGTCATTCGGTGCATTAGTTGACGACGAACAAGGTCCACTGCTTCTATATTAGACATCACATCCCACTTACGGATAAAACATAACATGAATTGACCCATTCATAACTAAATGAGTCTAAATTGCTACCACTAACGGATCGGATAGTTCTTATCAAAAGCACATTCAAGTGTTTACAACCTCCTATTAACTTGATCGAAAAACGTGGATCATTATTTTAGTGATGGTTTTGTAAAACCTTTTTAGGGATTGATCATATATAGAAGCGTGAAAGACAAAGTGTTGGTGGGTCAACTCGACCCATTTGACTCACTTGGTGCCACTCTCGAATCACAATGAAGATATCGCAATCAAGTTGTTAACAACGACATAGGTGTACAAAGAATCAATTTTAGAGTAAAGGAGACGAAGACGACCTAAATTTACATTCTAAAGATCACGATGGAGAAACATGGAAGGAGACATACTTTGTCAAAGTGGAGATGTAAACGATAAACTTTCCACTTCCCCTTTCATCCTCCAATTTATAGTTTGTTATTCCTTTGTTTGTAGTCGGAGAGCTTCAAGGCGTTGAACGAGGTGTCTCCTAGTCTTCGATGTGAGGAACAAAACTAATGCTTGAAAGTTAACCTTACATTGAAGAAGTGAATCTCCTTTGGAACATTGAACGCAATTGTTAGATATATAAGTTCCGTTTGTCTCGAAAATATAGACAACAATGTACCATAATGAGTCAAATTTGATTAGTTATATATAATGCAATGACCTCATTATTATTTTAAGCAGTCAATATATCCGAACATATTACGTGAAATACTATTTTTGGAAGCTTATTTGTGATGGATATCAAACACATTTGGCTACTACTTAGACACTTTCCATAAATTACGTGTCCATACAGATATTGCAGCTTCAGCAGGACAAACAGATAAATTTTAAGTGACCAATCACACCGCCCCAGATAGTGTCATGCCACCGGTGCCTCAATGACATGGCCATGGTACCTCCATGGCTAGGGATACAGATACAGAAGCTGGGCAATACAAGAGCAATCATAATCATATCAAATCAAATCATCGAATGAAACATATCATATCAACATCGAATCGAACATAACATATCGATCATCGAATCGAAACATATCGACGGATAACCAACGAATATCAAAAGAAGTTCAAATATCGAGCGAATAACAAAACGAATATCAAAGGTAATAACGGATAATCATATCAATGGATGCCTCTTCGAAAAGGACGGAATATCGTACTAATATCTACGAACAAAGAATGTTTTAGAAGAAGATCGAATATCCGTACCTCAAACCGCAAATGAAACCAAATCGAAAACACAAAGGTCGGAAGGAACACACGTCACTCCTTCTTCAACGAATCTACATTAATTCGGTAACTAATAATTATTAACCATTTATACTAACTATTTTGTCGTTATAAGTGTTGCACAAATTTTACTAAACTTTCATTGGTACCAAAATATATTATATCGTTCATGGTCATCTATTTTCACTATTTGATACTTGACATCTTTAACATATACTCTTATAAACAAATGTAAAGAAATTTTTATACAGGTGACCATAAGTTAGCTTACTGAATCATGAAATGCTTATTTTATTCTAAGGTACTTAAATATTTAGATATCAACTTTCATACTCATATCTTGACGTTAGTAAGCATCCTCTCATTTCATCAGTAGGTTTAAAATTTCAAAAGAAGTGAGCAGGTTTTACACCCCATTTTATTCGACAAGTTAGTTTAAGATACGCTCCTATATACATCGACACATATATCACTATTTTCAGAAAAAAAAAAACAACAAAACCTAAACAACATCCGAATAAAAATTCTGTCAGTCATTATACGAGGGTCGTAGAGCAGTAAGAACTAGTTTGGGTTCATGCAAGGCTTTCTTTTGGTGTTCTAGCTTGTGTGCGGTTAAGCTTCAAACGCGTAGGAGGTTTGATCAATTTGACATTAAGTCGTTTCTGGCTGTGTGTTCTTGTACGTCTCTAGAGCTTTGATTTCGGTTGTTTCGTATCGAGTTCGGTTAGGGTGGTTGTTATAGTTGAGTTCAAATTTAGGTTGTACGAGATTGGATTCGGTTCCTGTGCGTGTGTGGATTGTGGTCTTGGTTGGTGATTGGTACGAATACATTTTCTGTGTACGTTTGGTTTGTGGTTCGATCGTATCTCGTCGACTCTTAGTGATAGTGGTGGTTTGGTGTTCATATTCAAGTTCGTTCGGATTCATCCGTGTTTCATATCGAGGTACAACTAATGCTATAATACACTTATGAGTAAATTATGTTAAACATATAATGTTAAAAATTATGATTCAAGTAGCTATGAATCGGGTGTAAAACCTGCTCACTTCTTTTGAAATTTTAAACCTACTGATGAAATGAGAGGATGCTTACTAACGTCAAGATATGAGTATGAAAGTTGATATCTAAATATTTAAGTACCTTAGAATAAAATAAGCATTTCATGATTCAGTAAGCTAACTTATGGTCACCTGTATAAAAATTTCTTTACATTTGTTTATAAGAGTATATGTTAAAGATGTCAAGTATCAAATAGTGAAAATAGATGACCATGAACGATATAATATATTTTGGTACCAATGAAAGTTTAGTAAAATTTTGCAACACTTATAACGACAAAATAGTTAGTATAAATGGTTAATAATTATTAGTTACCGAATTAATGTAGATTCGTTGAAGAAGGAGTGACGTGTGTTCCTTCTGACCTTTGTGTTTTCTGATTTGGTTTCATTTGCGGTTTGAGGTACGGATATTCAGTCTCTTCTTCTAAAACATTCTTTGTTCGTAGATATTAGTACAGATATTCCGTCCTTTTTCAGTAAGGGCATCCATTGATATGATTATCCGTTATTACCTTTGATATTCGTTTTGTTATTCGTTCTGATATTTGAACTTCTTTTGATATTCGTTGGTTATCCGTCTGATATGTTTCAGTTCAGTATCTGATATGTTATGTTCGATTCAAGATTTGATATGATATGTTTCGATTCAAGATTTGATTTGATATGATTATGATTGCTCTTGTATTGCCCGACAGATCAGATCCCTAGCCATGGAGGTACCATGGCCATGTCATGAGGCACCGGTGGCATGACACTATCCGGGCGGTGTGATTGGTCCCCGCGTTCCCCTTTGTTATGTTTGTATGAGATCTCTTGGGCCATTATGATTTGTTTTGCGGGGAGCGATGGATGCATCCTAGGTAATTTGTATCCAGATCAGATGTCGGTGATTGGTTGGGTGTGTTCCTACACCCCATCACATTCAGTACATGTGAGCTAGCTACTCCATGTACAACTTTGATTTGACGGTATATGATTTGTGTTATGATTATTTGGCCTATTCATGTGGCATGCTTAGCATCGGGCGGCACTCGATCCGATGATATTTGTTATGTGCTCTATTTGATTACTTGTCTCATATCGTTTCATATTCGCTCGCGTCGACATGTTCTCGGTGAGCTCTTTTCCTTTCTTTGTGTTGACATGATTTGGGTCCCTTTCTCATTTTGATTATCTTGTTACTATATTGTTTATATCTGTTCACTGGGCTTTTTAAGCTCAGCCGCACTTTCTTTTCTTTGGCGGCAGGTATTTTAGCGGGATGCTGGGATTGAGAGTCGAGAGTAGGAGCTGTTAGAGACTAACCCTAGAGTTACCTATTCTTGCGGACTTATGATTCTGGACTTTTGTATTTTGATTTTCTGTTGTTTCATTTGTAATTGTAACCTTTTGGGTTTGTATTTTGGGTCATGGTTTCATGACTTGGTTTTGTAAGTCTTATTGTAACACCCCAACCCGATAAGGGTCCGAGTGTCACATTATGGGGTCAAATCAGAACATACATGCAAGCGGAAGACTTACAAAACCAAGTTATGAAACCATGACCCAAAATACAACCCAAAAGATTACAATTATAAATGAAACAACAGAAAATGAAAATACGAAAGTCCAAAATCATAAGTCCGCAAGAATAGGGTAACTCTAGTGTCAGTCTCTAACAGCTCCTACTCTCGACTCTCAATCTCAGCATCCCGCTAAAAATACCTGCCGCCAGAGAAAAGAAAGTGCGGCTGAGCTTAAAAAGCCCAGTGAACAGATATAAACGATACAATAACAACATAATCAAAATGAGAAATGGATCAAATTATGTCAACACAAAGAAAGGAAAAGAGCCTGCTGAGAATATGTCAGACGAAACAGAATATGAAACGCATATGAGACAAGTACTAAAATAGAGCACATAACAAATATCATCGGATCAGAGTGCACTGCACAGTGCCTAAGCATGCCACATGAATAGGCCAAATAATCATAACACAAATCATATACCGTCAAATCCAAAGTTGTACATGGAGTAGCTAGCTCACAATGTACAAGAATGTATACTTTTGTTAAAAGGTGAAAGTATCAGACAAAGCAAACATGCTAAAACCATAATATCAAAGTAGAGATCGATAGTGACGCATTAAATCATCAAGTGACGAAGAAAACCGAGAAAACCGATAACTTTGACCTGTTTATGCTAGAATTGAATTACAATGTCAAAGAAAATTGTATCACGAACCTATTTAGCAATGGGAGCACATTTTCCAGATACCAATTAGCGTAAGCATGAGCAGCGCCGCTTTTGATTCTAGTAGGTCGATATCTGATACCATAGTAATCCCTTGTGCTCCAAATGTACATGCTCGGTGGTTCTTTAACTATGGAGATTTCATCTTGCAAGACCTCAATAAAGTGGTCGACATCGATATATCGGTGAAAGAACGCATAGTAAACGTAACATCTACGACCGGCCTAAGAGTTAAGAGCTTAAAACACGATATAAAGCCAAATAGCGGCCGTAAATATACCTTGTATCTTGCCAAACCGTATTAATTTCTAGATGTGGGATTACTAGCGTTGCGTTTAGAATTTTAGCAACAGTAGCTGCATCACAAATCTTTAACACATGGGCATGAAATTTAGAAAAAATATATATAAAAACTATTATTTATTTGCATTTTTTCTTAAAGGGTGTTTGTTTTAGCTTATATTTTTGGTGAATGGGCTTAGTGAACTTTTGAAAAGCTAATAAGCTCAATCTTTTAGGCCTATGAGCTTATGAACTTAAATAAGCCATAAGCTCGAGCTGATAAGCTCATAAGCCTTGAACTTTGAGCTTATTAGCTTTTCAAAAGTTGAATAAGCCCATAAGCCAAACACCCCTTACGCTTGTTTAACATACAAAATAGCACGTACCCCCATTCTCTGCTGGTTCAATCCTCCATCCATAAACACCTGAATATATCCCCGTGATTTCTCTGGAATGGCTTAAAAAATAACATAGGGATTCGATTACATTATGATGAAGGATGAAACAGAAACGGTTATAATTAAAGTATGGAGTAGTAGATTACATGAATGATAACTACTTTTGAGATGAGCATTAATAAATAGCACCTACTCACAATTTGTTGGAGCAAAGCCCCCTCTAATAAACGAACGTGCTTAGCACTTGGAGCATTCCATTCCTACAATTCAATAAAATCACCCGTAAACAAACAGAATCCGCACGCAAAGCGATCAACAAATATTTGCGTAATACATAATCAAGATAACAACATATATATAAATTACATAAAGATGTTGTAAAATTAGTAGAGCATGTGGTATGGAAGCCTTATTCAGTGTCAGGGGAAGATACTAAAACATGTTGACGAAATTGTTGATAAAGTTAAGGTATCACAAAGAAAGTGTCTGATAAGCAACTAGATTGATACGCAACATATGTCTCAACAGAAACTTGAACCTACACCTCTGGGCCACTCACAATATTGGTATAAATTATTATATAGACCATCGGTATAAAGGGTGCTTCTAATGTGATATGAAGCTACCAAAAAACATATTAATGTAAGTCATATAACCTAAATCATCATTTACAATAACTGAATACTTTGACTTTGGGGCGGGGGGTCGTAACTAAACATCCTTAAAATATCAGACAATGGTACTGAATTGTTTCAACTAAGACTTGAACCTTTGGAATAGCTAATTACTACGTTAGTAATATATCTTTGTTTGAATATCCGTCATTTTACTCTCATATGCTACAGCTAGTTTGCGAAACTATATGTCTAAAAATAAAAGCTCCTATAAGCACGATGAAAAGATATAAAAGTACATAGATCGAATTATACTAACCTAATTTAATTGCAAACACTAATATCAATCAAATAACAAAACATATCAGCAATCCTACAAAAACTTTTGTCAAGATTTTGCACTTTGGGTGTGAAAGAATATTTTCTAGATACATGACTTGTGTGGGCGCAACATGTGGATTACAACCACTAAAATAGCTATCATTTTCAAATGTATAACTGAAAGCCAAAACTTTTAAATAACTCGAAACGATTAAACTACTAAAGAAGACTTACTTTACATATATTTCGCAAAAGATCAAGGTTAGTGGCATAAAGATGGACGAACAGACACTGACTAAACCACTGCTAGTATATTTAGGTAACCACTGCTACTTTATTTTATTCCACTGCTAGTGTTACTAAACCACTGCTAGTATATTTAGGTAACCACTGCTACTTTATTTTATTCCACTGCTAGTGTTACTAAACCAACGCTAGTATATTTAGGTAACCATCGCTACTTTATTTTATTCCACCGCTAGTGTTACTAAACCACCGCTAGTATATTTAGGTAACCATCGCTACGTTTCTCGAAACCATCGCTAGTTTCTTGTCGTTACCACTGCTAGCTTGTTTTGATTCTAATCAATATGGGACTCGCACTATTGCATACTAAGTCCACACAACAATTGGTGATAATCGAAGCTCATTTACACAACAATCGGTGTAAATGAAACACTAATTATTATATGTATATTAAAATTAGAGAAATAATACCTTCGGCGACGGTGAATTGACCGGAGATGGTGAGATAACTAGAGATGGTGTTGATAGCCGGAGGAGAAGGTGTTGATACCGAATGCGGTGATGGTGGCCGGAGGTGAAGGTGTTGATAGCCGGAGTTGATGGCGGCTTGAGAGAGAGAGATAAAACTTCAGGTTTTTTAATTGAAATGAGAAATAATGTGAGGAGTTATTGGTTTTGTTCGACTTTTTATTTACTTTTTTATTCTTCAGTCAAAGGTTCAATTTCTCTTGTAGTGTGAATTGGTAGCAGTTGCCAATAACAGTTTTAGAGTTTTAGTTTCATAGTTTTTAGTTTAAAAGGTGAATCGGTAGTAGTAGTAAGCTAATTTTGGTTTTGTTAAAGGAAAGAAGATGCTCAACATGTAAAAATAGTTAAGGGTACAATAGTCATTTTAATTTAAAAAGTATTTAAAAGTTATGTAAAAAAAATATAAAAGTACAAAAGTACAAAGTTAAAAAAGGCGCTCAAAGTAATTCGCTTAAGTCGCTCAGCATTGGGAAGGAGCAAAAGAAATAAAATAATACTTTCCAAAGTTTGACTTTTTCCTCGAAAATATAAAAAAATAAAATCGCTCGAATCTTAAAAAGTCGCTGGATATAAGTCGATTATAAATCATAGGTACAAAAAGGTAATTTCAATGATTGGGTTCTGAAAAGTGTCAGGACACTTGGCACTCTTAGATTGGAAGAAAAAAGTCGCAAGTCTCAAGGTTTATTTTGGAAATACCCAAACTTTTTTCCTAAAAAGTGATGACACCTTGAGCAAAAGATGCATTCTTAGAATTAGCCCTATAATCAAAGCTTAAATCGCCTAATTGCATCAAAAACTCATTCCTAAATATACTAACAACTGCACTTATTTGATCTTATAATCTCAAAACTGCTAATCTAATCAAAGCTTAAATCGCCTAATTGTATCAAAAACTCATTCCTAAATGATTATCTTCACATTTGAATATACTAACAACTGGACTTATTTGAACTTATAACCTCAAAACTGCTATTCTAATCAAAGCTTAAATCGCATAATTGAATCAAAAACTCATTCCTAAATGATTATCTTCACATGTGAAGTAACTAAAAACTGTACTTATTTGAACTTATAATCTCAAAACTGCTAATCTAATCAAAGCTTAAATCGCCTAATTGCATCAAAAACTTATTCCTAAATGATTATCTTCACATGTGAAGATACTAACAACTGGATTTATTTGAACTTATAACCTCAAAACTGCTAATCTAATCAAAGTTTAAATCGCCTAATTGCATCAAAAACTTATTCTAAATGATTATCTTCACATGTGAAGATACTAACAACTGGACTTATTTGAAATTATAACCTCAAAACTGCTAATCTAATCAAAGCTTAAATCGCCTAATTGATTCAAAAACTCATTCCTAAATGATTATCTTCACATGTGAAGATACTAACAACTGGATTTATTTGAACTTATAACCTCAAAACTGCTAATCTAATCAAAGCTTAAATCGCCTAATTGCATCAAAAACTTATTCATAAATGATTATCTTCACATGTGAATATTCTAACAACTGGACTTATTTAAACTTATAACCTCAAAACTGCTAATCTAATCAAAGCTTAAATGATTATTTTCACATGTGAAGATAATTTATCAAAAATTAATTACAGTAAATCTTAAAATTAAACAAGCTAATAATATTAACAATTCTAAACAATTATTAATAAAAATTATTTAAATTATAATAAAATATGAATTTTACTTGATATCTCGAGTTTTCGGTGATGATCCGTAATATCGATAATTTCATCTCCGTCGATTCGATTGATTCAATTACATTCCGTTGATTGCTTTGATTGAAAGACGGTGTCATTGAGCGTGTTAAGCGGTGGCATAATGACTTGAATGGCGGTTTAACGGAGAATTAACAGCGTTTAACGTCGGTGATATAATGGCGGTTTAACGGCGACTTTACAATGTTAATGACGGTAGAAGAAGGATTTTAATGGCGGTAGTTGTGACGGTTAACGACGGTAGAAGAAGAATTTTAATGGCGGTAATTGTGAACGGAAAATATCTAGGTCGAGAGAAAATATCTAATTTTCACCTTCGCTTTTTAGTTAAAGTGTGTGTTTTTTATATATTAGATATTTGTTTGTAATTTACATATTTGCCCTTGGTTAGTGTAAATGTTTGGCTAATCTTAGCCATTAGATCTAAAAAAGGAAGGACTAGATGGAGGCTAGGATCTCTCTCGCGTTCTCACCAAAATTTGACTTCTCACAAGAAACACCCCTATATATATATATATATATATATATATATATATATATATATATATATATATATATATATATATATATATATATATATATATATATATATATATATATATATATATATATATATATATGTGTGTGTGTGTGTGTGTGTGTGTGTGTGTGTGTGTGTGTATTTTAATTTGTAATTAATTTGTAATCCCATCACTGTCATACCATCGCTTTCTCCCACCAGCACCCTCTACCACCATACAAGCACCATCATCAAATCCGCTCTTTTTTTACTTTTTAAGGGGGAATTTCATATATACCCAAAGAAACTTCAAAAATTACATATTTCTCCAAAACACAAGTTTTTAATGCATGATGTACAATGCTATTAAAGCATGATTTGAAGAAATATGTAATTATTGAAGTTTGGTTGGGGATGTATGTAAATGCCCCACTTTTTAAATTTGAACGCACACTCTAGTTAAAATTTGACTTTTACCTTGTCAAGTGATACGAAAAACTAGGTCGCATTAGACAAATAGACATGAAAGTTGTTAGTTTTGATATTTTTTTATTCATTTAGTAACATGGTTTAGAATATACAAATGACAAGTTGTAGGTATAGTTAATCTAATTAGTAATATCTATCCTTGGTCATCAGTATGAAACCAAATAGGTGTGAAATAAGATTAAGAATCTTAATGGCGAGTAAAGATGCTTTTGCCTAAAACTACAAAACAATGTGATACATTGCTCAATTTTTATTGTAAACGAAAACATTTGGCTTTCTTTCTAAAATGTGAAAGCAAGAAACACTTAGGGTGCGTTTAGTTAGAGAAAAAAATCTCTTGAAAATATAGAAAACGCATATAGTTGATTGATTTTTTCTTTTTTCTTAAGAAATGGAGGGAGGGTTGTGGGTTACAAAGGAAAACAACTAAAATTTGTTTATAGTTTTCTTGTTAAGTCAGGAAATAGGGGATTTTGTGCTTTATAAAACATTTTGTTAGAAAATGTATTTGAACGCGATCTTTATTTTCCTAATTTTTCACAAAACATTTTATAGAAAACAAGAATGTTTTCCCTCAACTAAACGCACCCTTACTATCTTTCCGACTCGTAACCTGTTATGATCTATATCCAGTATGTTTGTACTTTACACCATCAAACTTTTGTTGAGCCAGTGGTTTCTAATTAGGAGTGATCCATTTCAACCCACAAAACACTACTACTAGTAATAAATTTACCTAAAATGACCAACTTCTAATTATTTGGGTTTGACTTTTAGAGCATCCTTAGGATGCTTTTTATAAGGGTGGTGATATGTACATCATCTTTTTTTATGGATACATTATATTTGTGCATTACAGTGCTGTATGCATAAAAAAAATGGTGTGTGAATAAAGCCCTTTTTATAAATGTAAGTATTACATTAGGAAAATGCCGATGTTTTTACATTTTGTTCCTACAAAATATCCTACTCACTGGATGCTGACAAATGTCAGAACAGACGGTTTGAATGCATAAAGAGAATGAGCGAAAATAAACTATATAATATTACTGTGTGTAGGAGGATTTGTAGAAAGAAAAAGTAGAAGGTTGTAACAAAGCTCATGCCATTAACATCAAAAGTCAAAACCACTTAGATTGAAATCAGTTTTAATTGAAAGAGATAACACATGATGTACACAGGGTTTGAATTGTTCATTGAGAACTTAAAGAATCTAATATATTGGGACGATAATCCATGGATCAGCAACAACCCATTAATTTGATCCGAAAGACCTCAAATTGAACTACTTTGTGAAGAGCTTGAACTCATGATTCTGTATCTTTTTGTTGATAAAGAAGACGACCTACACAAGCTTGAACAAGTTAGAAATCTGAAAGAAAGAATTCAACATGTACATTATAGTCATTTCGCATGCTCTTTAACCATGACTAATAGTATTTTTTAACGATCGTCAGTGAAAATGACATAAACTGCAACAAAGTGTAAACACCAGGGACATTATTCGCTATAAGTTTATGAGGTGCCTACGGTGCAAAAATAACTTACCAAATGAACATTCTTTGCAATTTACCCTATTTATAATATAAGTATTTCATATTATTGTGCTTGTGATATTATTTATTTTTATTACTTATTATGCTTACAAATTTCATACATTTTAATTATATCGCATTAACAATGATGCACACATAATTTTTTTTCTTTTTTTTAATGTTTATAACGTAAGTGTAAAACCGTAGCATGTGTGTATACGTTTTTAATGTTCTTTAAAGTTCAAGTAAGTTAAGTGTTAAGTTAATTAACATGTGTGTATAAGTATGCAAACAACATACATCAACGAGTAATTATGTTACCGCGCGTTGCGATTGAGCCAATTTAAGTAAGATATTTGTTCTAAATTATCTTTGGTATGTTTGATGAGGGATTAGGCTTCCACGTGTTTTGGTAGAGCTAATTTGAGTCTGAGTAGGCTTCTGCGTGTTGCGACGAAGCCAATTTGATAAATTATCTTTCGTATTTATGTTTGATAAGGGATTATGTTAAGTCTGATATTTGTTCTATATTATTTTCGGTATGTCTAATGAGGGATTAGGCTAGTCTCATATTTATTTTAAATTATTTTCAGTATTTGAGATATTTTGTTACATTTGGTTTTTAGTATGGGATGTACTATTCCCACCCTTCCTACTTGGGAGGGTTTGTACTTTTTATTTTATTTGTCCTCCATTTGTTTCAGTACAATACAATTTTTTATCAGTTTTTGTTCCATTTTTCTGACAGTTTAAGACGTTTAACTTATTAAACTTAATATTTCATGTTCCACATTTTCAGGTTTATAGTTTTTGATATAAACGAAATTATTAAAATAAAAAATAATAAAAAAAATGCAAAATAGTAAGGGGATGAGAATATAAGAACTAGAGAGGGTGAGAATATCTTGTCCCTTTTAGTATTAGGTTTCTATGAGTTTGGCTACATTATATTCAAAATGTTGTTACTTGAATGTCTAATGAAAAATCCTTGTGGTATCTATATTAATTTCCGTATCTTTGTGTATTACTAAGGGTCATACTATTCATACGGGGGCTATGCCCCTAGCCCTGCCACTTTTCCCAGGGAATATTCCTTTTGTCCTTTCACTTTTCCAAGACAACATGCTTTTTGTCGGTTTTATTCCGTATTCGACGCTTTAAGCGTTGGCTTATTAAACTTTATATTTACAGTTCCGCATTTTCAGGTTTATAGCTTTTTGATATAAACAACATTATAAAAAAAATAAATAAATAAAAATAAAATAAAATAAAAAAAAGTAGCCACCGTATGAATAAAAACATAGCCACCGTATTAATAACTGCCCCCATTACTAAAATAAATGTCAACTTGCTTTAGCTACGTCCTCTACTGCCAATCATAATATAAAATTATAAATGTCAATCAATCAATCTCACTCATGACCTTTGATGAATTTGACACATTAACATAACATATTTTAATAGGGTCCTACTAATCTTGCACCCCCTAAAAATTTTTTAGGGGGTGTTGGGGTTTCCGTGCCAAATCATTGGGACGACATTGTTTTCCGTGCCTTGTCACTTTCACCATTTGTTTTTTTTGCAAGTTATATATATATTTTTTTTACAAGTTCCAGTTTTTTTTTTTACTTATACACTTTTTTTTCTTTACAAGTTTTTAAGTTCCAGTTGTTTACAAGAATCAGTTTTTACTTATACAAGTTCCAGTTGTTTAACAAGAATCGGTTTTAAAGCTTAAAAAAAAACGTAGTCGAAGATTTTTTGAGGCTCAGTTCGAAGGTTGCAAAAGTGAGATTTTATCTCACTCACTTTGCCGTCCATTCGGTTTTCATCATCGCCTCGGAAAATTTTTAGGCTCAAAAATCATCATCGCCTCGAAAAAATTTTAGGCTCAAACCCGAAGGTTGCAAAGTGAGATTTGATCTTACTTTACCGTCCATTCGGTTTTTATCATCATCGCCTTATCAGATCTGAAAAAAAAAAAATTCGAAACCAAAAACATCAAGAATACCAACAACATCAACCCAACATCAGGAATACCAACAACAACATCAACCCAACATCATCAACCCAACATCATGAATACCAACATCATGAATACCAACATCAACCCAACATCATCAACCCAACATCAAGAATACCAACAACTCAAAAAAAAAATTCCAACTGCCATGGCTAAAAAATACCACAGAAAAATTTCCAACTGTCATGGCTTAAAAATTTCCAACTGCCATGGCTCAAAAGAAATTTCCAACCGCCATGGCTCAAAAAAATTCCAACATCATGGCTAAAATTACCATAGAAAATTTCCAACCGCCATGGCTCAAAATTTCAACCGCCATGGCTCAAAAAATTTTCCAAGCGCCATGGCTAAAAATTACCATAGAAAAATTTCCAACCGCACCCTACGTGCCTTTTTAATTTCCAACTAAACCCAGATAGCTAGTCGCTAAACGTTTTTAGAAGGTAGAATAGTACCGAAAAATAGTGGATTGATATTAAGTCACCATCACATCTGACATCTTCACATCATCCTTTATGAAATGATGCACCAAACAAGTTACTTTTAATAAATGAGGTTTATGACAAATTTAGCAATAACCATGGTAAGATTGAACGTCTAATGTCTAACCCTAACATATCGACTCATCCGTTGAACGTCTAATGTGTAACCATAACATATCGACTCATCCGTTGAACGTCTAATGTCTAACCCTAACATATCGACTCATCCGTTGAACGTCTAATGTGTAACCCTAACATATCGACTCATCCGTTGAACGTCTAATGTGTAACCATAACATATCGACTCATCCGTTGAACGTCTAATGTCTAACCCTAACATATCGACTCATCCGTCTAACATATCGACTCATCCGTTGAACGTCTAATGTGTAACCCTAACATATCGACTCATCCGTTGAACGTCTAATGTCTAACCCTAACATATCGACTCATCCGTTGAACGTCTAATGTCTAACCCTAACATATCGACTCATCCGTTGAACGTCTAATGTGTAACCATAACATATCGACTCATCCGTTGAACGTCTAATGTCTAACCCTAACATATCGACTCTCTCCGTCCCGTATTAAATGTCCACATTTGACTTTTAGTGGGAAGAGATGATATTTGATTGGTTGAGAGTGTAGTTAGTGGGATTTTTTTAAATTTTGTGCATAATTAAGTATTTTCTTTGACAACTTTTACCTTAAATATTTTTGCTTGTGTTATAGTTTTAGATAAAATAATATGTGAACTTTTACCTTAAATATACGAAGGATTAACAAATTTTTTTTCAAATTTTCATCTTGGCACGTGAACTTGTTTAATATTTTAAAGTCTAATGTTTTATTGTTATTGTTTAATTAAATGGAAACAAATACACAATTAAAAAAATTAACATAAAATAAATACCATATAAAAACACTACACAATTAAATAAACTATACATATAAAAACATTACACAAATAAATACACCGTGCATATACCCTGAACATTACACAATTAAACAAAAAACAATACATAAAACAAAAACAAAAAAAAAAAAAAAAAAAAAAATGGAATCCAATCATTGGCCCAATGATTAGGACCAATGATTGGCCTATTGGGGTGCAAGAGAAGGAATAAATGGGGTGCAATATTAGATTGCCCCATTTTAATATTGCAAACCAAATAGAAAAAGTATGGGCATATAAGATAGATTATTTTAAATTTCTAGATGGACTTTTCAAATAATCTAACTATTTTATAATGTAAAAAAATATTTTTTTTCTATTAATGCTTTAATTTTAAGCATCTAGTGTGTTTGCCATTGGTTTTTTTAGTAAAGTTTTTGTCATTGTTATCTATCCTTGCTATAAGTCTATTTGTAACTTATATATTTTTATCTTTTTGGGTTTTTATAAATGACCATCTTTATATTTAATCATCTTGTTAATATAGCAGATGCTTTTGTATGTTATTGGCTTTGTTGATTAGAATATATTGCCTTTAAAAAAAAATATAATCTTTAATTTTAAGCAATAGAACTTCATATGCAACATGTACAAACGATTAAAGCTATGTATAATACTATTAAAGAATTATTGTTTTACAAATAATTATTTAGAGCATTCATTAATGTAAATTTAATGTCAAATTTTTGTTTGGTTATGATATTTAATTTTTATAAAATTTGCATATTCAAAAAACATATATCATCTATGTATTTTAGTAAAAGTTTTATGAAATCATAATCATTTGCAATAAATTCAATTGATAAAAATCGTACACGTCAAAATACGAAGAATTTTAGTTGATCTATAAAGTATGAAAACGTGTACAAATATAAAGAACGAAGATTCTCTATGTTTACACATTATATAATATTGTGATAAATATTACATAACATCTACTCATTAATAAGTACCTCTCACCGTCAGTCATCACAACCTCATAATACTACTGACTAACATTTTGGTATGACCATTACATCGCGATGCACGTATGCTTGGCATTTTGATATGAAATAGTGTGTGATAAAGTTATTCCTCAAAAATCTCGCAATGCATAAAAACATTATCACGAAAAACATGTGATCGAAAAAATTTATTCGCCAAAAATTTTGATTAAAGAATACCCGCCGCCACAACGCGCGGGTACCCTGCTAGTAACGTTAAATATATGAAGAGATAATATTTGAAATTCAAGTGGGTTTCATTTTATCAAGTAGGTGTTGGTTTTACTGATGTTCCCAGTAGGGTGTAAATAATCAAGGAGTATCCTGCATATCACTTAGACTCGTGTAATCACTTTTCAAAGAAAATTATTCAACCCTATGCTTGGGTTACACGATTATCTTCTTGGGATAAGGCTAAGTGTTTTGTGGAAACCATAGAGGGAGTGAATACGTTTTTGTTTCAAAAACTTAAAACTTTTGTATCAAACTTTCGATCAAGCTTGACGTAATATGAAAAGTACCAATTATATTCTATGGCTATATAGATAATATAAAACATACAATAACACTCATTGGCACACCACAAGCCTAATCATCAAGCCACATCACATGCATAAACATAATGTAAATATAAGCGATAAGTAAAGGAAAGAAAGCGCAAAACGAACACGAGAATTTATAGTGGTTCAGTCACGAAGCTCCTCTTCGCCTTACTCCACTCCCCGAGTACCCAACTCGAGACTTACTTCACAAGATCAATAAGCTCCCTTATCGGCAGAGAAAACCTTACACAACATTGCTTACACTTTATTCAGTACAAAGCTAAATACCGAATTCTAACACCGGTAGAACCAACCCATCGTCGCTTACACTTTTTCTGGTACAAAGCTAAATGCCTAGTCCTTCTTCGAGTACAACCAAACTCATTATGTTTTATGGTCCCAACATAACAAACCTTGTATTTTATGACACAAACACATAAACCATCTAATCTAGTTAGTAATACAAGATGATGTTACAAATGATGATCCAAGACAATGTGTCTAATAAATATAAATGACTAATCCAAATAAACTTCTATTAATGAGAGGCCTTCAAATGGATGAAGATGATAAGATCACCACTCTTGTAGATCTTCACATATATGTACTTGTAGTGGATGGAAATGGCAAGATCTTCTAAGGATTGCTTTGATGGATCATCATGGAAGTATGCTTATAAAAAAATAAATGTTAAAAGAATTATGATCAAGGGTGTTTCATGTGTCTAACTACTGATCTAAATGAGTGAAAAAGGTAGAGATAATATATGTTAAAGTGTTACAAAACAATGAATAAAGGATTCACTATTTATAGGAAAAAATGACTATGTTCAGCCGGATCCGGCTAGTGTAATCCAAGGGATCTGGAAACTGGTTAAGCAAATCTGGATTTTGGGTTACAATTCTAGATTTTGGGTCATGGGTCATGGACTATGGGTCATGGTACCCAACTTGATGTAATGCATGATGTAATGCATACTTTGGGTTACTCAACTTGATGTCATGCATAATGTAATGCGCATAAGCCATGGGTCATTGGTCATGAGTCTTGGGTTATGGGTCAAGGATACCCAATTCATTTTATTACTTACATATTTATTTACCTAGTTTAACTTATGTATTTAACAAGTGTTATTTGTAAGTGTTATATAAAAATGGTTTTGACTTTATGTAAACTATTTTATACTAAAAATGTTTTAGAAACAAAATGTTTAAACGACTCTAACAAGTATTCTTAATGGTTTGTTAGGGGTTTGATCATAACGCAACATAACTAACATATATGAACCTATGTTGTAGCATACGAAGACTCGAGACGTCGAAAGGTGTTGAATGAATGTTGAGACAAATTATTATTACGAGTAACTTGAACATTTTATGTTATGTATTACAAGTTACATGTTTGTCATCATCAAAACAAACGAGACTATATAGATTAAATATAATAATATTTGCACTAACAATCTCTCCCTTTTGGATGATGATAAAATATATGTAAACTTAATAGATAGTAAAATGTAAAAGTTACTTTTATCAGTACTTACTTTACATTACTTTCTTCGTTTACAATCTTCTCCCCGTTTTGTCGAAACAAAAAGGGTGTGTCCTTGGAGTTAAACTTCATTTCTCCCCAAGAAGGCTAGCTTGCATCATCCCTAGTGAAGTTAAATTTACAACTCCTTATTGCTCCCTAAGGTCTTTGTATCTCCTAGTTGATTGACCTTCGTTGACATAGCAAATGACACATCTGGAAAGCTATGTTAGACTATCTTCTCTTCCATTTTTCTAAACAAAAAAGGAGTGTTGAAGAGTGAAAATGATGATGAATTCGTGCATGCTCCCCCTTGTATGAGGCATCAATATATGATTGAGAAGCTACGAATAAAAATTAGTGCAAAACTATATTCGTCCTTGGACGAGTAAGTCATATACAACAAAGTATGTATAAGATGACTCTATAAATGCCTGACATAAGCTCCCCCTCACTATAGGATGTCAAGATGAACCTACAAAATAAAAGTCAGTGCAATTGAAGCTTTGTCCTGAGACAAATATGTCATATTCAACACGGTGTTTAGATGATGCAATATGAATGTTTGATGGATGTTCCCCTTGTTCGAGGGCGTCAAGATGCACCTAGAAAAAGAAAAATAATCGATGCAAACTTCGTCTAGAGACAAGTATGCCTTATACAACAATGTGTATATCCTGTCGAAAAAAAAAATAAAAGCTACTTTTGTCCATAGACATGTGTTCCATACATATTAAAGTGTATATATGAATTTGAACCTACAAAGAAAAGATTAGTGCAACATATACTTCATCCTTAGACGATGAGGTCATATATAATATACAAAGCAATATAAACTCTTAGAAAGATAATGCTAAAAAGAAAATAATCTTATTACTTGCATCATCGTGGGTGGTTTTGATGATGAGGTTGTTCAATGTTGCAAGGATGTATTTTAGAACGAGATGCATTTCATTACAAAATTCACTTGGCTTTTGACAACATAGGAAAAGATGTTTATGATTGTCGGGATATGTAGATAGCTCGTTGATCCATAAAGAGGCATCAAATTTGGCATAGGTTGGTGTTGGTCTGGAAACATCTTGAGAAAACCATGAAGTAATGCAAAAATCTTCAGGAGTATATGATTATGTTAAAAGCAACTAATTGCAATGTTATTCTAGAACCCACTTGACATACTAACAATACTTGGGTAGCTTTTCAAGGGGATAGTTGCGGAATACTATCCCTGTTGAGTGACAACAGAAACTTACAAAGATTCAAACTAAGTTTTGAAATCTAAGTGATTAGGACTTCTACTACTATAATACTTTGTATCATCTTTTGTGTGAAATCACTTTGCGCTACTTACCTTTCTCAAATTTGTAACAAGTATTTATAGCTGGAGAATTACTGTTGCGTCACGTGGGAATAGTAATTTTGTCAACTTGATGTAGATAGGCACGTACCTAGACTTTTAGCTAGAGTGTCCTTTCGGATTACCGGAGTTTACAGTTGCGTGTTCCCATGAGCTACTTTAGTATCTTGGGAAGGAGCAATGATTTATCTTCCCGAGGTTTATCCAGTTTAAACATTTTAGTGATAAAGTCCCGCCTAAATCTCAAAGGACAAGAGTTATGCTTTGTTGCTCTGATCAGAGATCTGAGAGGTCATAAGGGTATAGCTACCCCTAATGAGCCATATACTTCAGCTAGAGATCCTTGTACATATTGGCTGACCCGTATCAGCTTGAGAGTATGCCTTCAAGAGATCTTAAATTCTTTGATAATGTCTCTGATTTAAGCTTTGATGGAGATGTTTGTTGATTCTACCATCAACAGGACTTCTTGATTAGGTCGCTGTTTACTGTTAGCGAGACTTTTGTTGTTTTATGAGAAAGGAGTTTCAGAGACAAAGAGACAATTATCATATCTCAGTGTCCCTGATGTTACTCAGGTACTTTCCTCATTGACTCCGCATCAATGAGGTAAAGTGCATTGATAAGGATTTAAAACGTACGCTTTTAGGGGGTCATTTAAGCCCTATTTCGATACATTTTATATCCGTTACTACTTAATATTGTTCCTTTTCACTTTTTAGGTAGTTTGGAAGCAAAATGCTGGAATGAAGCACATTTGGACGAAAAGGAGCAAAAACTTGAAGAAAATGGCAAAGTCAAGATCGAAGACACTCAAAGCTGCTCAACGGAACTGGACGGTGTCCCATCCAAAGGGAGACGCCGTCCCTTTGTGAAGATTGGATCAGAAAGTGCACGCGACGACTCAGCTAAATTCCTGATGCTAAAGCCTGACGGCGTCACGCACAGTTTTCCACTTTAGACGCCCTAGATCCAACTCAGACGACATCTCAACTAAAGACCGATGGCGTCACAACTCTTAAGTGACGTCGTCCCATCGATGACTTGGCTAAGACGAAACCCTAATGACGGTGCGACGCCGTCGCGATTGTAAATCTATATATAGAATTTGATTTTTCTGTATTTTAGGATGTATAATTTTGGAGAGCAAACCCTAACTCAGTTGTAGTCCGACTTAGACAGTATTCTAGGGTCCCATACCTTATTTTACATATTAAGATAAGTTTATTAATCCAATTTATCGTTATGTCTACCCCATGTTCAATTGATTGTGTGTATGCTTGCTTATCTAACATGTCTAGCTAAATTACTTGTGTGTTTGCTTAGATCTATGAAACCTAGTTATTGATTGTTGTTAGGTTGTTTCTTGTCTTAATTGAAATTGGCTTAGGAGTGCATCTAGGCTATCGTTGTATTTAATGTTTGAGTATGCTTGATGATGATATTGTGTACGGATGGAATAGCTTAGGTTTTTTGATTCCGTGAATCATATACGAGAGATAACCTCATATAACTAGGGGATACGCACACCCTATGACTTTTAAGAATACAACGCGTTAAGATAAAGGGCGTGACAACTCAACCAACCAATAAAAGATAACTAGGGAGTAATAGTATCTAAGTGAACACATTTTTAATCATCATACGAGCACACCTCAATTAAACATAGCTATCCATAGTAATTAGATAATTAGATAATTAGTAGAATTAGTAAAATCGGTAGAAGTACCACCCCTCAACCAACTGCCCCGAGATTTTACATTAGGTTTCTAAAGAACCATAAAAAAGATAAAAAAGAATCATCCTCAACCCCACCTTCTCGTTATATATTTCTAACTAGCATTCTTATTCCCCTAGAAAACGATATCAATCCCCGAGGCTTACCACATACTACACTACAACGATTAGATTCACTGCCTAGAGGGTTGAAAAACTTGCTCGTAGAAAAGGAGGTTTTCTCGACCCCGAACGCTCATACGCACATCATGCATCTTCAGTTGGTCTGTGACAATCTTAAAGCATGATATTTGAGTGTGTGTGTGTGTGTGCTCATTGATTTGTTTTTTTATCAGCGAGTGACTCAGCTATTTTATGTTCAAATACTTGTTTGGAACATTTGGGTCAAATATTGTCCAAACAATCTCCCCCTATTTGAATATAGAAATAGCCTAAGCTTTGTCAGAGATAAGTGAGCATAACGGCTTCTTCTTATACTCTGGGCTACAATAAGAGTAAAGTGAACGATTATCATTTTAGGCTATATTCATCACTTGTTGAGTTATATCAGAAATAAGTGAGCATAGCTGCTGCTTCTTATACTCTGAGTTACAACAAAGTTAAAGTAAATGATTTGTCTTTTATATTTTGATACCACTTGTTGGGGATGAAGTTGTGTTATAGCCTGAGTCGTCATCTTGATCTTGGTTCTTTTCTTCACCATCTGAGCTCCACTTCGTAGTGATGATTCTTTCTTTAGTTTGTTAAGAACTATTTTGAAGATGATTCCCTGAGCATTTTCACTCATAGATTTAATTTTACACTTAGGTTACTTTGATGTTAAAGTCTCAGTGAGAGATTATTGGGCACATACATGACTCAACATTAAGTCTCCCTTATACAATTAGCCTATGTGTTTATCAGTTGTAAGTAAGCATTATGGATTCTTCTTACAAAATAAGTTATAAGAAAGAATAAACTAGTAAAAGAGTTAAATCAGATTCTTTGTTTGTTGATGTAGCTTATGGATACAGGTTCTTGATTGTCCTTCATGTTTGTTGGTTTCAGTGCTTGTGAACCAAATCCCTGATGCTCTAGCACTTGTTTCTCCCATGTACAGGAACTATGTTCCTGATGCTACACGTTGTTCAAGGACTATGTCCCTGATGCTTCTTTTGAACCATTTCCTTCATGATCAAGGACTTTATCCCTGATGTTTGTTCCAATCAAACCACTTGATGCATACTTGCATATTTTTTTTGGTTAGCTTTTGGTTTGGCCTAGGTTTCAATAAATGATTGCTCCTCTCCCTTTAAAAAACTGCAACATCAATAGTAGTTTTTGGAATTTTTGCGTATATGGTTATTGTTCAAGATTCAAGGAATATGTTCTTAATGTTTGTCTATCACTGATCGAAGCTTGTTCAGTCTTCTGTAGAGGTATCTGGTCATGATATCAGAGAGGTCAATGGTGTATATGCCTAAAGCCTTTCTTCATTGTCATGATGAATATCTTGGTTTCACTAATTCTCCTTTATCCCTATTTAATCAGGTTGATAGACTTAGGCTGCATTTAGTATCCCACTATGGGAATAACACTATGACTATGAAAGTGATAAAAAGTGTTTGTTTAAGATAAGGGGGCCCACCACTATGATAATGAATGATAGATATAATCCATACTCTATATATATATCAAGAGAGGTAGGAATAGATCTTTCATAGGTGAGGGACCCACCACTACTATCAAATTCATACCCATTGTCATTCATGATAGCATACCAAACGCACCCTTAAATACTACCATAAAGTAGTTTTCTCTCTGATAGCTTGTCAGAGAGTGATATACTGATATTATAACATGAGTATGAGTGACACTCTCTGATTAACTGAAAATCAGTGAATAAGTTTAGACTATTTTACACTTTAGTAAATACAAGAGGAGATTAGATCATATTTATTCATTAAACTCCCCTTATCTAATATACAAATAGCCTAACCTAATTAAGTAGTAAGTGAGCATATGCTTCTTCTTACACACTGAATTTACATCAAAGAATTACAATATCTAAACATACTAATTCTTTTGATGTCGCTAAAGGATATGGACTCTGAGTCTTGATTTTTTAAAGTTCTGCAACTTCCTTGTCTTTAGTTCAGTTTCTTCGTAGTTCAGCAGCTAGTTTTGGTGCTCGGTTTAAATTGTCTGTGTCATAGTGCTCTGACTTGTCAGCAACCACTTTGGTCAGAGACTTCATAGGATCAGGTACTTCTTGCTTACTACCTGATTCGTACATCACAATCCCTTTTATGAACAAGCTGATTCCCTCTCTAAAGCAAGTTCAGGTGGTGGATCAAGATTGTTCAAAGAGTTAAAGGTCAGGGACTGCTTTGTTTACTGGCTAATTTAATTTATAGGAGATATTTGGGTAGCTTTTACGCTTTTTCCCGTCTCCCTATGATCAGATTAGCCTAATTTTACCCAATCTGTAAGCGTGCTCATTGTGCATGCTCATTGTCCTCCTGCTTACAAGCTGGGTTGAAACAAAGATTAAGAAATCTATTGATTTCTATCCTTTGTTGCTTGACGTTTTTAGGTAAAGTTTCTGGAAGATAAGGGACTATTGATTGGTCCCTAATTGGTACGATTTGTACCTATCCCTAAAGACACATCCTCTTCCCATTTTGTTTCCCCTTTAATAGCCTTTGATGACCCTCTTTTTCATCTGATTATGGTTGTTACTGGGATCAACCATGTAACATTCCTAATTGTTACCACTCTTACGGCTTGCATGAGACTAAGTCCCAATGAAGCTCTCGCAATCTATACAACCTTTATTGATGAAGAAATTTACACAAGATGTTTTTGTCCAGGTAAAATATTTTCTGATCCAAGGTACTTGATATTCTTGAAGAATTATGGTCGTAAGAGTGGCTTGAATGAGAGGTATGAGGGTAGGCGGATAGATTATCTCTTCGCACAAGAATGGTTTGATGGCAACCATTTTTTTTGAAAATACTCTCTAGGTTGTTATGGAGGGGAATTTAGATAATAAGGATTTGTAGAGGATTGTGGTTGTAGGTTATTAGCCGTCATTAAAGAACGGATAACTTTTATTATTAGTCATTTAAGAACGGATCTAGATCATGAATTGATCCACCCGCTCTGATATTAATTGTTGGTCTGGAAACATCTTGAGCAAACCATGAATTAATGCAAAAATCCTCGAGAGTTTATGATTATGTTAAAACCAACTAATTACAATGTTACTCAAGCACCCACTTTGACATACTAACAATAGTTGGGTAGCTTTTCAAGGGGATAGTTGCGGAATACTAACCTTATTGAGTGACAACTAAAACTGACAAATATTCAAACTAAGTTTTGAACTCTAAGTGATGAGGACTTCTACTACTATAATACTTTGTATTATCTTTTATGTGAAATCACTCTACGCTACTTACCTTTATCAAATTTGTAACGAGTACTTATAGCTGGAGAATTACTGTTCCGTCACGTGAGAATAGTAATTTTGTCAAGTTGATGTAGATAGGCACGTGCCTAGACTTTTAGTTAGAATGTCCGTTTGGTTTACCGGAGTTGACAGTTGCGTGTTCCCATGAGCTACTTTAGTGTCTTGGGAAGGAGCAATGATTTATCTTCCCGAGGTTTATCCAGTTTAAACATTTTAGTGATAAAGTCTCGGCAAAATCTTAGAGGACAAGAGCTATGCTCTGTTGGTCGGATTAGAGATCTGAGAGGTCATCAGGGTATAGCTACCCCTGATGAGCCATATACTTTAGCTAAAGATCCTTGTGCATATTGGCTAACCTATATCTGCTTGAGTGTATGCCTTCAAAAGATCTTAGATTCTTTGATGATGTCTCTGATTTGAGCTTTGATGGAGCTGCTTGTTGATTCTACCATCAGCGAGACTTCTTGATTAGATCGTTGTTTACTGTCAGTGAGACTTTCGTTGTTTTATGAGAAAGGAGTTTTAGAGACAAAGAGAAAATTGTTAGATCTCAGTGTCCCTGATGTTACTCATGTACTTTCCTCATTGACTCTGCATTAGTGAGGTAAAGTGCATCTTCAGTTGGTCTGTGACATTCTTGAAGCATGCTATTTGAGTGTGTGCTCACTGATTTGTTTTTTATCAGCAAGTGACTCAGCTATTTTATGTTCAAATGCTTGTTATGAACATTTGGGTCAAATATTGTCCAATATCCATGGATTGTAGTGGTGGTGAGACACTAGTAGGTTGCGGTTATGGTGGTGAAAGTTTCATGGTTAATCTATTTGTAAGGATGACTCGGTTGATGACTCAATATTAATAAAAGTACAAATATTTTCCCCTAAACTTGACCTTGTTAATGAAGCACTTAAGGTGGTAGACACGGTGACTTTGTAAGTACTGAAAGATATGGCGGAAGATGGTGATCACAATGGAAGAAACTAGCAATGTATGCTTACTTATAAAGTGATGAGGATGTACGATATGGGTCAAAGTACAGTAAATGTGAAAATGAGCATAAAATAACATGATAACAAAATTGAGGAAACCGTTTTCAACCTACACAAATCCAAAAAAGTTAGTACAAACTAAAAGTGAGAATGATAAAGTTATTCAAACAATTATATCAACTTGTATGAACAAAAACTGTACACACAAAATCATGGGAATGAATAAAGTAAACACATAAATAGACACATATACAGAACAAGTTTATAAACATAAAAATTTTCTTCTGCCATGAATGACGCAACGAGCTTAAATAGTAAGACTATAGAATAAGTCATGGAAAGAATCAGATAATCCTATGTGTTGAGCTAGTGTTGAAAGAGACGATTTAGATTAGTAAATCATTTGCACTAACAATGGCGTGTAAGGTATGAGTCAAGAGAGAAGAGGATATATGATGGTGTTATAGAAAATTGAGTTGTGAGGTGGTAGTTTAGGAAAATCTTAGACTACATTTAAATTAAGATCCACATGGGGGAGTTGTTGGTTGTGGAGATGAAAGAGTTGTCAAATATAGGATATGTTCTTATTTTATTTTGATAAAGTATTGGTGAAAAATAAGTGTTGGGTTAAAAGGCTTGAAGCAAGTGCATTTTAGTGAGTTGGTTTTAGCTAAGAGATGTAAACCTATGTGTTGGTATTTGAAGAGTAAGAAACACATGTATATGCGTTCTTAAAAGATAATTATGTAAAGGAATTTCCTTCTCCCATAATTGGTGGACATCAAATATAATGAGTTTAACATTAAATCAAAAATAAAGAAGAAAAGAAAGTAAATTGTTTAAAAGGTTGTTTTGGTTAACAGAAGCAATGGACTAAGTATAGTTATTATGAATGGTGATTAGCATATAATGAACTTCATCCTTGAAATCATGTAGCTCTTCTCGATCAACGCGAGATAATCGCTTGACGAGGTAAGTGATTTTGATTGACTGATAACGCTACACGTGTCGTTCGGGGTCAAAGGAACTTCCTTTTCTTCGAGCAAGTTTTATAACACCCTAGGCAGTGAACCTAATCGTTGTAGTGTAGTAATTAGGGTGCCACGGGTATTGATATCGTTCTCTAGGGAATAGGAATGCTAGTGAGAAGTTACTACGCTAAGGTTGGGGTTGAGGAAGATTATTTTTATCTTTTTATGTGTTTTTAGGAAATTGAAAGGTACGAATCTCGGGTTTGGATTTGGGGTTGGTATTGCTACCGATTTCTCTACTTATCTAATTATCTAACCTAAGGTGTATGTAGTCTATGTCTAATTATTGTGTGCTCGTATGATAGTTTAAAGATGTGTTTACTTAGGTTTTACTACTCCTTAATTATCTCCTATTGGTGGTTGAATTGTCACGTCCTTATTCTTAATTGCGTTGTGTGTCTAAAGTTGTAGGGTATGCGTTTCTCCCTAACTCTTTGAAGTTACCAAAGGGTCTCGTCTACAAAATACCACTAGGGATCATAAACTCTAACTCTAAGGCCTCTTTAGATAGTTTAGCTTACAACCGCTGAAGGTGCTATAACCTAAGGTTCACAAAGATTAATCAAGCATTAAGTACACAACGAAAGACCTATCACATTACTAGATCATTAATCAACTAAGATAAGAGACAACCAATTAATATTCAATAATTAAGTTTTATATTCCCTAAGCAAACACACAAGTAAATTAGCCGGACATGGAAAACATGCAAGCATACACACAAATAATCAAAGACATAATTGTATTAATGAAGTAAAGCACTTATCTTGATGTAAGATAGGGTTTGGAACCCTAAAATACTGTACAAGACAGCCTTGGTTCGGTTTAGGTTTTTACTCCAAAAGACTACACACAAATACTGAAAAATTCGGATTCTATATATAAGATTACACATGCGACGGCGCCACCTTATGTTTTGTGACGCCGTCGGATCGCCATCATTGGGTTTCGTCTTGGCCACGTTAGTCTTGCGACGGCGTCACCTTATGCTTGTGACTGTCCTCTTCAAAGATCGACGCCGTCTGGATCGAATCTAGGTCGTCCGAGTTGACGGCCTACTCTTTTATAACTTGACGTCGTCACTTGAAAATAGGAGTTTTGGCTTCGTCCGTCACAAAATCCTCCGACGGCGTCATAGATAAGCGATGACGCCGTCACCTTATGTTTTCAATGACTTGAGTTTCGATTCTTGACTTTGGCCATTTTCTTCAGATATCCGCGCCTTTTCGTCCAAATAAGTGCCATTACAGCAATTTGCCTTCAAGAGACCTAAAAAGTGAAAAGGAACGATATTAAGTAATAACGGATACAAAATTAATCAAATAAGGGTTTAAATGACCCCTCAAAAAGATACATTTTAAAACCTTATCATTGACTAACAAAAGAAAAAAATCATTTTTTACTTCTTGTTTTAATTATGAGTGATATTATGGTTTTGTTGATTTAAAGATATAGACACATATCTTATATTTTGACAAATAAGCTTGTCCAACGGGATTAAGCTAAAGAATATCTAATAAAAAATAAGGCGAGCAAATTATGAGTAGATTATTTTTTTAATTCTAATAACCTATAATTATGACCTTTTTGGCAAACAAGGTGTAGAGACATCTCTTGGGTAGTTGTTAGCAAAACCTAATATACAACTCGTATACGTATAAAGTTAAAAGGTAGAATATAGACAAAAGATAGAGCATAGCAAGAAGTAATAACCATGATATATGAAAACATATTCACCTCAGCTGGTAACTGATCTGTAAGACCATCAATAGGAATAATATTATATGTTTCATTTGAGCCTTTATCGTCATATTCAGTATCCTGCAAAAACTGAGAAATAGGAACAAACAACATAATTAGTGCCAAAAATAGTACATGCAGACAGATTATAAGCTGACATGGTGTGCATCAACATTATAACAACAACAACCACAACAACAACAACCACAACAACAATAACCACAATACAACAATCCAACAAAACCTGAATAAAAACTTCAATAACTATCACAAAGACCAATAATATATTAATTTGTAACAAATCACATGTGATTCTGTTTTGTTCTTCATCTACAATTCAACAACTCAATAATTGTAAATAATACTTATTAACATCATAACTAAAGGTAAAAAACAACAACAATTTATAACTAAATCACTATGAGTATGAACCCTAAAATATACAAGATATATCATATGAACTCTAAATATCGTAATAATCTGATTAACACCTTCAATAACCCTAATACGAAAAAAAACCATCAAATCGGAGGAAAAAATACCATAAAAACGTGATTCCCAAAAGCGATTGGATTATATTTGTGATGAATCTGGTTAAATAGAAGACGTATCAGGCTTTAGTTAGATGTGAATTGCATGATTCCACCTTTTTATTCATCAATTTGATCATATTTGTGATTGGTGATATTGGGGGTAAAAGTTAGAGTTTCATTAAGATGAGAGAGTTTGGGGAGGTGTGTATGAAAAAAGGTGTGAAAGTGATTGTATTTGTGAGAGGTGGCAAGGGAGTTGAGTAGATAGGTGAAAATACAATAATACCCCTCTGTATTTTTTCATTTAATTTTTTAATTAAGAAAGCATAAATAATATGGACCATAAGATTAAAAATAGAGTAAATTACCAAAATAAGCCAAAAAGTTATGTATGATCCAAGCTTTGGTCACTTTTTCATCCATTTTCTCATTTTGGTAACGCTCGACTGATTAACTCCTCAACTCCACCAAAATTTTAACACGTGTCCTTTGCAAAGATAATAGTTAGGTGAGAATAATTTATTGTTTTATTATAAATTACAAATATACCCTTTATGTTTTGTTATATGGAATAGAGCTTTAGAAATATGCAAATTTGCTCCACTAGTAATATTAGAATATGGTTTTATACATAAATATTGATTTAAGTTACAGTTTACGAGCCCACTTTACTAATTTTGTTGGAATGTGTTACAAAATTCAAATGGTATTGTAGGTTTGATGTTGTTTGTAGCGAAATGGGATCTGTTAGAATAAAAATTCGAGATCTTTAATGTTTGATTTCTGTCAATGTTTTTATTTATGTGTTTTTGCGAATCTTGGTGGTTGTTATTAAGTTAGATTTCAAGAATATGGGTTTTGTTTGACAAAAAAGTTGCAAGAAATAGTGGCCGGCCGGAGTTGGTAGCTGTAATTTGGAGATGGTGGTGGTCAGAAATGATGGTGAAATAATGAAAGAGATGGTGAAGGTAGGTGGGGTAGAAGTATATAAGCACAAAGTACATGTGCCAAAACATAAAATACAATTATATTGAAAAAATATAGTTACCAAAGCATAAAGGGTATATTTGTAATTCATAATAAAACAATAAAATATTCTCACATAACTCTTGTACTTGCAGGGGACACATATTAAAAAATGAGTGGAGTTGAGCAATTGATCAGTCGAGTGTGATCAAAATGAGAAAATGAATGAAAAAGTGACAAAAGCTTGGACCATACATAACTTTTTGGCTTATTTTATTAATTAACACTTCAAAAAAGTGAAAGGTAAAAATGGGTTCACTGGATTTTTTTCAACAAAAAATAGGTCTAAGGGGAACTCTTCTCCTTAAACCTAATAGAATAACTCTTTTATAAATACTACGTAAGTGATAGTCGGATAAAAACTACTCAACAGACTACAAGGTCGTAGAAAAAGAAAAGGACTGAAACAGCATAATTGTTCAAGACTTCGTTCTTAATTTAGTATTTTATTAGTCGTAGTGACGGCTGGTTTGTATATAAATAACCTGCTCGTAAGCTTGTGCTCACCATCTTATCTTTCCCTCCTTGTTTTTCATTTTAATTTTATAATCATACACGTCATTATTAATTGATCTTTCTCGGCCTGCATGGCCACGACCTCCAATCCGGTGAGTTTTCAGTCTATCTTAATCTTTATTGATAGTATTTGTGTGGGGGTACTTAGCATAGAACAAGTGCAAATAAGATGAATGTATAATATCGCAAGTGCGCAACCATGTTAATCCTCCTTTCTTTAATCTTATAATATTCTGTTCCTTGATTATATCCTCCTTTCTTTTGGTTCCAGGCGAATATGGATTTTCCAATTAGCAAAACTGATGTTGAATACCTCATTGATGCAGCCGAAAAAACGTTATTTGAAGATGATACACCACGATATATTCCTTATATATGTATGGTTTGATTATACCATAGTTAGCTCCTAATTATAAACTGTAAACATCGCTAAAAATCAAGTGTCTTTGGTGCTTTATTGCAGTATTTAACGAGGCTCTAGAAACGCTTGAAAAGTTTAAAAATGATCAAACTTCATTAATTGGTCCCGCTGAGAATACTGCAGATTTAGAAGATCGTATAGACAATGGCTTAACACGTTTCATGGTATGATTTTGTGTCCATGATACATCGGTCATTAACAATTTATGCTGATAAATTACACATGTTTTCCCTTTTGATCTAATATTTGTTTACCAGGACGAAAGATTTATGATTAATATTCCGGAGCGTCCAGAAGGTTACAGAGAGAATGAATCAATAATTCAAGTATTAGTACGATTCTTATCGGAATATTACAGAGATAAAAAAATTGATGAGCTACGCGAGGAAGACGAGAAACATAAGAAGTGGGGCTTTTTAAGTGAAAACTACCAAGAGTACGAATTTCATTTTTATTTTTCAATTTATTATCCATCTTCCCTTATATAGTTATATATTTCTTTTGTAATACTTTGTTATGTTCTGAAAATAGGTCGGAAGGCAGATCTGCGATGAGAGAAAGGATTCTCACAATTTCTAGAGCGTTGCGAACTGCATTAAAGATGCTTTCTCGGGTATCACAAGGAGATATTAATGAAATTCCAGAAGAGGTTTGTGTTCTTCTCATAATTAATGTCTATAAATTCTTTTATAAATCGGGTAATTCTTTTATAACTCTTGTTTTTATTTGTATTTTCTTCTTAATAATTATAGTTTTTTCTTCAATTTGAGCTTTCGTGATTTCGTCACTCGAATTACAAAAGAGTGTTAGGCAATAATATGTTAGCCAGGCTAACCCCGCTTGTGGGTTTAGGTGTGCTAAGGTTCAGATCTCTTTTGTACTCTATATATATCAAATGAATACATCCTACGATGTTTTTGCTATGCAGCAATTTATATTAGCGAGTCAGCCTAAAAAAATAAAAAATAATTTAGTTGATGGCATATAAAGTGTAGTTTGCTTGAAAGGTATGGAAATGAACGAATGTTTTCATTCCCAACATAGTTGTTTGGTTTATGGTTTGGTTTTTGAAAATGGGTAAGACACCATAAAGTACACATTTTCTATACCTACCTATAGTGGTGGCTTGACAAACTCACTATCATACCCGTATCTATAGTCATTCCCATGTACAAACCAAACACCCTGTAAGTTTTTCATAGTGTGAAACAAAGTGGTTCATATTTATTAGTAGGGTTAATAACCTTTTAAATCATTATACTTGTCAAAAATATTAGTTCGCTACGCAGAACTGCTATTCTTGACAAGTATAGTTTTTAATAGATTATTAGCCCCTATTAGCATTTAATTTGCATATATATCCTTCCAAAGATGTAAAATTGCATATATATCTTTGGCATGCATAAAAATCATTGTACTATGTGCATCAAAAACTTGTACCAAAGATATATATATATGCAATTATTCACCTTTAGAAAGATATATATGCAATTCCTCCTAGTATTTTATACTCTATATAAATAGCCTTGCTCCTTTGTGTTTCCTTAAAATATATGTCTTCAACATTTCCACTTTTAGTTTCAACTTTTCACTTTCTACTTTTTGTTTTCGGGGTGGCTCAACCGGTTGAACCGTTTTGGTCAAAAAACTGGTTGATTTAAATCGAGTCAACCGGACAGGTTGGGTAAAAAACAAGTCAAATTAAACCGGGTCAACCCGCCGGGTTTGAAGCATCCCGGGTCAACCCGGTTTTTTATGTGTATTAATCGTTTCCTTTTGAAATATATGTCTTCAAAATTTCTACTTTTAGTTTCAACTTTTCACTTTCTACTTTTTTTTTTTCCTTTATATATATAGTATATAGCAGGGTATCCGCGCATTTCGATGGCGGATACCCGTGATTAACCGAGAAATAGATCTCGATGAGACGATTCATCGTTTGTATCGGTTTCAACGGGTCCTCTCGGGTCGTTTTGGATGGCTTTAATTGGTTAGCCGAACCGATGGCGACACCGGTTCCCGGTTGAACACGTTGGTCCGGTCCGGTCCGGTTTTTAAAACTATATGTGACATCAACTTGTTAGCTTGTATGAAGTTTTGTGTGTTTTATTAATTTGTATAATGTGTATAATAACATGTACTTTTTATTTTAGGGTGTTTTAAAAATAACACTAATTAGTGTGTTTAATTATTTTATATTTTGGATTATGTTGTAGTTTCTTTAAATTGTACGTTATGAAAATTTTATTGTACATTTTAGTAAGGGGTGTTTTAATTGCTTGTACAATGTGAATAAATTATTGTACTTTTAATTAAATGAGTGTTTTAATAAGAGTATTAATTACCTTATGCATTTCTCTCTCATTTGACCAATTTCAACAATTAAACTTTTCAACTTTTCACTTTTAACTGTTTTTATATTAAGACGAGTACTCACGCCTAGCGGCAACGGTGTCTAGTTTTCTGCAAAATTCCGACGACCCATAAGTTTCTTTCAACAAAATATATTTGTAGCATCAAAGAATCATTTTTGAATAACTATAATCATGATGCGTTGTTGCATAGCAACAGAAATATAGAGTTTTCAAGAAAATTATGTGGAGTCGATCTAAGTGTGGGAGTATATTTCAAATAGGATTGTTTTAACTTTTAAGTTATTAAGATTTTAGTGATAATAGATTCAAGCATTACAAAAAGCAACGGTATTATGTATTTGGCAATATTATATTGTAGTTTAAATGTATAGCCAACGTGTATGACCATTTTTTCTTGTTTTGTCAGTAATTTACGTAGTGATAACTATTTTTTTACATGTATAGCGTTTATTATTTGGTGTGTGGCTTTTAAACTTGTAACCTTACAAATTTAATATCATTATAATAAAATTATCTTGTACTATCAATTTGCATATATATATATATATATATATATATATATATATATATATATATATATATATATATATATATATATATATATATATATATATATATATATATATATATATATATATATTTAAGCATTGTTCAAAGCTATTTATTTGAGATACAAATAATTATCGCTAAAGATGACAATACTATTTAATTTTTGTGATTATAATAAACTTACATAACATTGTTGATATACCGGACAAAGGGCTATACAATATATATTAGCTTTTTAAGACGATTCATATATGCTAGTCCTTTAAGTGGTGCAAGACCAACATATTTTAACTAACATTATACAAATGACAACGTACATGTGTGAAAGCAAAATAAACAACAAAAAACTACAATTACTTGGTCTATTATTCTTCCAAATTTGTCACGGGTTCCACAACTACTTCATCATTTCTCATATAATTATTCAAATTTGAAACTTGGTTCGACCTGGGTGGTTCAACCGGTTGAACTGTTCCGGTAAAAAAACAAGTCGATTTAAACCGAGTCAACCCGACAGGTTGGGTCGAAAACAAGTCAAATTAAATCGGGTTAACCGTCGGGTTTGAAGCGTCCCGGATCAACCCAGTTTTCGATGTGTAATAATAGTTTCATTTTAAAAAATATGTCTCAACATTTTCACTTTTAGTTTCAACTTTTCACTTTTTACTTTTTGGTTTTTCCTTTATATATAGTATATAGCATCGTACTCGCGCGTTTTAGCGGCGGGTAGCATGTGACGATTAACTACAAAAATAGATCTCGATAAGACCTGATTCACCAGTTTGTATCGGTTTCAACGGGTCCTCTCTAGTTCGTTTTTGGATGGCTTTAATTGGTTAGCCGAACCGGTGGCGACACCGGTTCCCGGTTGAACACGTTGGCACGTTGGTCAGGTCCGGTCTGGTTTTCAAAATTATATGTAACATCAACTTGTTAGCTTGTATGAAGTTTTGCGTGTTTTATTAATTTGTATAATGTGATTAATAACATGTACGTTTCATTTTAGATTGTTTTAAAAATATTATTAATTAGTGTGTTTAATTATTTTATATTTTGGATTATGTTGTAGCTTCTTTAGTAAAGGGTGTTTTAATTGGTTGTTTTTAATTTGGTAGATGTGATTTTAATTGGTTGTACAATGTGAATAAATTATTGTACTTTTAAGTAATGAGGTGTTTTTATAAGAGTATTAATTACATTATGCATTTCTCTCTCATTTGACCAATTTTCAACAATTTAACTTTTCAACTTTTCACCTTTTCACCTTTAACCGTTTTTCTATTATATGTAGTATATGGATATTCATTAAATTTGACTTATGTCAAACTACTTCATGCAAAGAGATCCAAAAATAAGTAAATTAGAGTAATATATTAGTTTTTATATTAACCTAGTATTGTGAGATATTATAATTTTATAAAAAGAGTTAAACAAACTAAATAAGCAACTAAAAAAAAAAAAAAAAAAAAAAAAAAAAAAAAAAAAGGAGGTTTATCACTATATTTTAACAATCATCGTATCTGTTCATTATATACTTTATATCATGCAGTTCACATGGTACAAATATTTTAATGGTTTTATATTCAAACTTTACACGTTTTAGTTCAAATTATATTCAGAGCTCCATACTTTTTAAAGTAAAAAATATTAAAGAAATCATTGAAATCATGATTGAAGGATGTGATGAACAAAATTTTGTGAACATGTAAAAATTATTAAGTTATTTGAAAAAATAAATTTTAAAATAATAATGATGTCGTCAATCCTAATTGAACTTAAAAAAAATAATGGTTTTTTAAATTGATGGTATACATCTAATTCATTATATCAAATAAAAATCGAGAGAAGATGAAGTGTGGAAATTGATCGTGTAAAAAATATTTTGTTATCAAATAATCTTAAATCCTTATTAAAAAGAACTTAAGTTTAACACTAAATTTTCACAATCATCGTATCATATGTTCATTATATACTTTTTGGGAGATGATTTGCACACTCCAATAAATGATTGAGACACTAAAATTTTAAGTGATTGGACATTTATACCCTTACAAGATAAACAAACCTAAAAATAATGTGAGGGTATAAATGTTCAAACACTCAAAATTTTAGTGTCCCAATCGTTTATGAGAATGTGCAAATCATCTCCCATGTTTTTTTCTATATCATGTAGATCACATGGTACAAATATTTTAATGATTTTATATTAAAAAAATTGGGATAGTTTATACAAACCCTCTTTATCTACAAAGAGCACCCCCTCCTTTTTTGCATCTTTTTTTTAGTTTTATTTTTTAATTTTATAATTTTTTTATATAAAAATTGTAAACCTGAAAGTACGAAACATAAAATATAAAGCTTAATAAGTCAAACGTTTAAAACTGTCAGAAATGCGAACAGAAACTGACAAAAAGTGTATTATACCGTAAATAAAAAGGAGACAAAAAGCATTTTTGACAAAAAAAAAACCCCTTATGCTGGGGTTTGTATGACCTAAAAAACTATATTAGAGTATTCATTGAAATCGTGATTGAAGGATGTGATGAACACGATTTTATTAACATGCGAAAAATATTAAGTTATTTGAAAAAAAAATAATAATAATAATAACGAAATCGTCAATCCTAAATGAAATTAAATTGAGTTAAATTAAGACTGCAATTGCACTAACGATGCAACAATGTATGATCAGGTAAAGGAGGCAATTGATTCACTGAAATGTGGTATTGATGCTTTTCCGTCTTCTATTCGAGGGCATGATGTTCTCGACTGTCTGCAGGGGGTTTTTAAATTTCAGGTTGGTAGTTGATGATGATGTATTATCATTTTAAATATCATAGTTAGAAGATTCCACATTTCTAATATTTTCACAGTCTGTGGAGGTTCGTAATGATCGAAAATCATTAAAGAGTGGATTTTATGCATCTGGTTGCTTTGACAATAAGCATTTTTGTCTTTTCTTTGTTTGACAGAAAAGTAGTGTTTCAAATCAACGCGAGAATATAGTCAATCTTCTTTCAATTGAACTAATGCGACTTGGTACTCCTGGCAAGCGTGAAACAGTGAGTCTCATTCAGTAACATAATATTTTGATTGTTTTAAGGGATGTCTAATAAAGGTGGGCTATAATTTTTTTCAGGTATTCAATACAGCTTTGGAGAAAGTATTTTTGAAAACTCTTGATAATTACATTAAATGGTGCAGTTACCTGCGTATAGAACCAATATGGAAAAAGTATCGTGCTTCACAATACTCTTTGACAATTCTGTGCGTGTCAATTTATCTCTTAGCTTATCTTTTCTTTTGCTTTTGTAGTACGGATGAGAATGCCACCGGCGAGGATGAGAATGTCATGAGCAAGGATAAGAAAATACTTTATATCTCTTTGTACTATTTAATATGGGGTGAAGCTGCTAATGTTCGATTCCTTCCAGAATGCTTATGCTACATATTTCATCGTGTATGTTATGTAGTTCTTCATATTCAATTGCATAAATTGATTAACACATCTTTAATGCTTTAACTCAAAGTTCAATCAACAGATGAGTGAACAATTGGACAAATACTTAAAACTGAACGGTGGTTCATTTATTGAGCAAGTCCCTCAGCCTCTTTATGAAGGTTCATTTATTGAAGAAGTCATTCAGCCTCTTTATGAAGTTATCAAAGCGGTATGCCTTAAATTTGTAGCTTTGCAATATTAGAACCTGCTTTGGTAGGACGAACAGTACATAAAATTACATTCGAACATACATCATTTTCTTGTTATTACTTGTTTGTTTTAAGTGGATGAACGTCTCTTTTAGATATTGTGATTAGATTAAACTGCAAAATCATCATTTGGCTTGTCGAATTTGGGAAGTATCTCCCTAGAAGGCTAAATGTCTAACAAAAATCATTCTTTATACAGGGATGATCTTTGTAAAAGTATTGGTGAAAAGTCTTGCAAAAAACATCCCATGATATGATGGATGTAAAGTTTTATCATTTTGCCTCTTATGGATAGAGAGTATAGTTTTTAACAACGATAATTAGTATCGATTTGGAAAAATCACATGGATGACTTTTGTAGAATTTAGTTTTGTGAATAATTTCAAATTTTAAGCAACTTACTTATAAATAGGTGAATTTTGGCTAAAAAATTATTAAATACAGTTAGCTTAACAAGAAAAGGGTCAAACAGCTCAAATGTCTGTCAAAATGTATATTGCATAACAAATTATATTATTAGATTAAAGGAAAGGGTTATTTAAAAAAAAAAGAGATACTAACAACGTGCACTTTATTTTCCCACACTAGTTATTTTATCTGTATTTGTATTTATTGAATCTGTATTGAGGCATTGTCCTACTCGACCATTTTCCCACTTCAGCTCTAAGTTTTATGATCAAAGAGATACTAACAACGTACACTTTATTTTTCAGGAGGCTAAGATCAACAAAGAAGGGGATGCTCCACATTCTACATGGAGAAATTATGACGACTTTAATGAGTACTTCTGGTAAACTTTACGCTTATACATGCCTTCTTACTAATGCTTTATATTATCTCTAGATTCATGATATCATTTATATTTTCTTTTCCAGGTCCAAAGACTGTCTAGAACTTAGTTGGCCTTTAAATGGATCAGATTCACCTTTCTTTTCCCCACCAGAAGGGTCAACTACGGTATTCATCTTAATTAGTTTTCTTTTCACCACATACATTATGAAAAAACACATGTGGGATTTCCATGTAACTAGCTTTTGACTTTCCTGTTTCAGGTATTTGGAAAAACCTCATTCGTTGAGCGCCGGACGTTCTTGCATCTATACCATAGTTTCCACCGCATGTGGATATTTCATGTCATGATGTTTGAGGTTTACCACATTTTTATAATTAGTTTGACTTGTATTTTCAGACACTAATGATTTTTCTCTACACAGGCACTTGTAATATTTGCATTCAATGATGGAGAACTCAATTTGAAAACGCTAACAGAAACTCTTACTGTAACATATTTTCTGATGAAGCTTATTCAAAGTAGGGGGAATTTTCATTTTCATTCAACCAAAACGTGCATATTTAAAGAGCGTATTTAGTTCTTATTGTTACTTTTTTCCAGGTATATTAGACATTTGGCTGAAGTATGGTGCCTATTCTAACACAAGCTGCGTAGATGTTTTAAGAATTCTTGCTCGTTTCTTTTGGTCTATGTTGGCAACCCTTATTATATGCTTCCCTCGCATGTATGTATTTTTCTTCAATTGGTTGTCCTTTATGTGCACATCAGGGAAAGAAAAAAAAAAATCACGATATTTGTTTTTATCATGCTGTTAATTTCAGGAAATGTCTCCAAGAGAAGACTAGTTCAATTGAAGAGTCGATTGGTTTCAAAAACTTTATAACTGTTCTTGGAATCTATGCCGTTAACTTCTGGAAATGTTTCCAAGAGAAGACTAGTTTAATTGAAGAGTTGATAGGTTTCAAAAACTATATAATTGTTCTAGGAGTCTATGCTTTTTCTAAAATCTCGTTTTCAATATCATATCAGTTTCTGCCCCAAATATATGAGAATTCCTTTGTAGCTCCTTTAATCAAGTGGATTAATCAGGTTGACACTCTGAATTCTTCTGTATGTTTCATAACTGTTTTACTTTTTGTTAATGATAACATTTCTTGTTGGATTTGTATCTTAAGGAGGAGTATGTTGGACGTGGCATGGGTGAAAAACGTACTGATATTTTCCGGTATTACTTCACCCTTTTACTTATGTTTTAGTTAATATTTTTGTTCTTTTGGTTATACTCATATTAGGGATAATATGTGGTAATGCAGGTATATGCGTTTCTGGATTTTTACCCTGGGGATCAATGTTGCATTAACCTATTATGGCATGGTAACTAACTTAGCTTGTTTTTGTCTTCTCCTTGTAATTCAGTATTTCTAATTAAATTTGTTGATTATAATGTTTGCAGATCAGGCCCTTGGTGAGAGCCACTAGAGATATAACTGATGTATCAAAAAGTAGGTCGTCTTTTCTGATATCAAAGATACATACCAGAAACTGGACCCCATTTGCTTATGATATTTACCAATGTACTATCATTTAGTTCTTGGATTTTCGTTAATGATTATATGCCTGAAACGCTGTTTCATGATTTGACCTGCAGACATCCATAATATGTTGGCTATTGGTAGCTTGTGGGCCGGTGTGATTTGTGTAAGTTAAGAATTTACTACTTAAGATCTGCTGACATGATGATCTAACTTCACAACTCTTTGGTCTTCCATTATTGTTTTCATTTCGTTTCATGTGTCCTGTAGTTTGTGAACATCTTAAGATTCATACTGTACTATTTTATATTTTCTTAATTGATAGTCCTTTATGTTTCAGGCATACATTGTAGGCTCCCACATCGTTTACAATGCGGCATCTGCTGTTGTAGGTACTTTTGTTGGACACCGGGATGGTCTTGGTAAGGTATGTTTATATACATATCTATTAGATGTTAATTGCAATTGACATTAGAAAATTTACCAAGGACCACTAACTTTTTTGTGTTACCAACAAAATTAGCAACAAAATATTTCTAACTTATTTCTTACAATCCTCCCGAGTCCGGAATGTAATGATTTTGAATTCCAAAACTACCTAAGGAAAATGTCTGAAAATCAACAGCTTTTTCCAAACGGATAAGAAATATTCGTTGTTTTATGAGATTAGCATCGGACTTATTTGCAACGCCCTTAATATGGATGAAAATGGAATTATAGCTTGTTTACTAACAAATATTAGGTGATGCTACTCACTGTATTTGTTGTTCCCAAATTTATGACTATTTTGTGAAACAATGTGTAAAACAGTTAATAAGCAAACACATAATTAACTTTTCAATCGTGTAAATCTTATTTGACTAAATCAAAAAATTACAAAGTGTTATATGAAGTTAACACTTAATTGATTGACAATAACTATGCTTTCTGACCAAGCAGACTTATACACCTAATAATTTTGCAAGTGAACTTGTAAAGTCACGGATGGAATCAAGGACCAATTGTAAGTTCAAGGAGAGTAAATAAATAAAAAAA
Source organism: Chrysanthemum lavandulifolium (assembly GCA_022545495.1). Lineage (NCBI taxonomy): Eukaryota > Viridiplantae > Streptophyta > Magnoliopsida > Asterales > Asteraceae > Chrysanthemum > Chrysanthemum lavandulifolium. The sequence continues at coordinate 1,657,595 of CM040242.1, read as the reverse complement.
AAAGTAAAGTAAAGTAACGCCCAATGCCGTCTTCCACGGGTTATGGGTACCCAATACCGTTTCCGGTGTATGGGGGAGGTTAAGATGTAGACAGCCTTACCCCTACCTAAAGTAGAGAGGCTGCTTCCAGTTCTACCAAAGGTAGAAAGAACCTCCGGTCTTTTGTAGGGAGTGAGGATCGAACCCGGTAGAAAGGACCTCCGGACTTTTCAAGGAGAGTAAATGTACTTCAATAATCACAAACAATAAGGATGTGATAACATTTACTCCAATCAACATTCTCTTATATAGTGAGTACGAGGATGTCACTTAGTGGGGTAGTTGAAACGTGTCAAGTATCTTGTGAAACAATACATCTTTCATTAAACGCTTTTATACTTGGAAAACCACCAAACGTGCTTTAGTAAACAATTATCCCAACTGTTCACTTCATTTTCACCAGCTAGTACTTGCTTTGACTTTTATCCAAAATGCATTTTATCCCGCTCGTTTGCATTCTTGAAAAGTCACGCCCAACCCAAATCACTTAAGAGATTTCGAGCTATGCTCTGTTAGAGCTGATAGGTTCATCATCAGGGTATTTTCAACCCCTAATGAAACTTTAACCTTCAGCATCAGTTGTTGAGTCTTCAAGTTATCTCTGATTCATTGACGATGTCTTTGACTTGAACTTCGCTGAGATTGCTCGTTGATTTCATTATGTGTGAGTCTTCTTGAGATGCTTACTGAGCGAGTCTTCTTTACTTAAAATAATCTAGGTTTAAACCTAGTCAGATAACATTGACTCACCCGTACTAGACTACTAGCAATTGTGTTTCGTATCTATGTGTTGACTTAAAGGTTTCACAGATCAAGTCGTTGGGCGATGTCCACAAATGCTTTGACGGTGTCCCTACAGCATTTATGGATCATCTTCACGCTCCTTTAAAAAACAGGTTCTCTCTCTCTCTCTCTCTCTCTCTCTCTCTCTCTCTCTCTCTCTCTCTCTCTCTCTCTCTCTCTCTCTCTCTCTCTCTCTCATATATAATTCGATGTAAACTATTTAATCTATATTATATTTTACAGTGAACCCCCTCTGGAGAATAATCAGCAAAAAGTAAATGACTATTACCATAAGACTTTTTTTTTCCTTATCTACTAAATGTGTAACTTGCATTCTCACATGAAATAGTATCTCCTCTATGCAAAGGTTAAAAAAAAAGGTAAGCTTGATGCAGAAGGATTTTCACCCTTCTGGAATCAGATCGTGCTGCATTTGCGAGAGGAAGATTATATTTCTGATTCGTGAGTGTTATATATTTTACTGCTATAACAAGACTTACTTGGTTAATGATTTTTGGTAACTTTATGACGCATCTTGCGTACAGGGAACAGGATGCGCTTAGCATGCCTGAAAAATCTGGGTGTATTGATGTGGTTCAGTGGCCTCTTTTTCTCCTAGTCGGCAAGGTCATTCAAATACTTTGGTCTTCAAGCTCCACATTTTTGCTCTTTTTCTTTTCTTTATAACATTTTTTTTTCCTTTTTTTTTTTGGTATGACGATATGTAGGTATCCCTTGCCATAAAGATTGCTGAAAAGAAAATCTCCCAGAAAGATATGTGGGATGAGATTTCAAGAGATGCATACATGAAATATGCAGTTGAGGAGTGTTTTCACTCTGTCAAGTTTATTTTGCGCTTTGTTTTGGACGATGAGGGGAAGGAGCGGTAAGTGCTACCAGTGAAACATGCAGACTGTATATTGTTTGTTCTTTAAACTTGAGGTGACAAAATGGGTGTGTGTTGGCAACGGGTTAGAATGAGTAATTTCCATTATGGTTAAAGTAGGTTGGATTTAAAATTGTCCCTTTTTGTTCCATTATGGCAACGGGTTAGAATGAGTAATTTCCATTATACACTTTAACTGGGAGAGTTAAAATAAGAATATTAAAACCTTTTATCGTGAGTAAAAAAAAGTTGTCGGAAAAATATTATTCCCCAACCTCCACATTGGAGTGGAATTTTTAAGGAATTTTTCAAAAACATGTTTAGAATCATTCTCGCACAAAACACCCTTTTTATCCATTGAGCTGTTGTAAACCTTTGCATTGCGGATGCTCATCTTTTAATGGTCTTTACGTGAAGAAACTTGAAACATGTAATACCTCAACTGCTAGCAGGTTATTAGGAGTAACAATAACTACTACTTAAATCTTCACTATATCAATAATTAATTTTTGTGCTAACTAAACAAAAAAGCATTTATATTTACCAATTTTGTGGTGTTACTGCAATTGATTAGTTAACTTTTTGCCTATTTATTTGTTTGAGCAGGGTTGATGGAATTTATGAAGGCATTCAACAAAGCATAGCGGATGATGGAAATCTCGGCTCTAAGTTTCAACTTGACAAGCTAGAAAGTTTTTTGAAAGCAATCTCTGAACTTACAGAAATGCTGAACATGCAGAAAGATCTCAATAATGTTGTTATCCAAGATGCAAAAAGATTGAAGAATAATGCTAAAAAAGTACTCAATAATGTTATCCAACATAATTTTCTTGGGTGGGTGTGCCAACAACAAGTGTTCGTATATCTCAACAAGTTCCAATCAGTTCTTAATATAATCATTTGATAAATTTACAGAAAGGCTGGGAGTCAGATTTCAGACGTCAATTGGCCGACAGATCCTGAGTTGGTATGTTATCTCTTCTAAGAGTCAATCTTGTGTTGATTTTTTTTACTGTATTTTTTCCTATTTGCCTTCTAATTAAATATTATTTTATTTGTCTAAAGTGGTCACAAATTGAAAGGCTACACTTGCTTTTATCTATGGATAAATTAGCAGACAGTGTCCCTAGAAACCCTGAGGCTAGACGTCGGTTGGAGTTTTTTACTAATTCGCTTTTCATGTCGATGCCGACAGCCAAGCCAGTCCGGGAAATGTTATCTTTTAGGTAAATCATTTCAGTTTGAATATTCTGTGCACACCATATTATTGGGTGCATGCTAACTGAAGTTTTGAATTTTTCCAGTGTATTAACTCCATATTATGAAGAGACTGTTATCTATAGTTTAGATAAACTCGAGACACGTAATGATGATGGAGTTAAACTTATAGATTATCTCAAGAATCTTTATCCAGGTAATTTTGACTTTCAACCTTCAACTAAGACAGAATCAGATCGTTGGGAACACCTAGGCGTCGCAAATTTCGAACCATTTGCTTCTAAATGTGTCAACTTTGGTTGTGCTTTTCTAACTTAAACATATCAAATTTCAGAATTAGTCAAAGAGAAAGTAAGCAAACTGTTTGAAAGTCTCCCAAAGCCCAATTCATAATGTTGATCATTTCATGCCTCAATTAATTTGTTTTTTGAAAAATTTACTATTATTATAGAAGCAATCCTATTAAAGCTATACTTACCAGGCAACAAGGACAAGTATCTCACTTTATCATATCTAGTCAAACTAATGGGTATGAGTAAACAACGATTTGGATTTTGCAGATGAGTGGACTAACTATTGTGAGCGACACGAAGGATATACTGATGTCGAGGGAGACGAATATGAACTTCGTTTATGGGCGTCATATCGGGGACAAACATTAGCAAGAACTGGTATCTATTTTTTTTCATTTGGTGTATAGACCAATATATTATTGTATTTACTTGGTGTTGTATAATTTTAAACTTTATGCTCAACCTTATTCAGTGAGAGGAACCATGTACTACCAAAAAGCACTATTACTTCAAGCTTATAGGGAAATGTTGATTGCTGTTGGTTTAGGTTGGCCCGCTAACCTTACAGCCATATATGGTTGTCAGTTATCATGATCATTCTTTTCAAAATGTCAAATACATAAATCATACATGCACTATTTTAGGTGTGGATGGTCTACCGAGCACTTCTCGTGTGCCGGATGTATCCATGGACAAAGGTATATCTTTCTTGCAATACATATTTTTGATATATTCTCAGATTTTTCAGCTTCATGGTTATATTATCATGATCGTTCAGATACCCAAGCTACGTTAAACACACTTGAGGAGCGCAGTTCTCGCGGTGAGCTTTTAGTGCAGACCTCCGGTACCATGTTGCGTGACAAAGAAAATTACAATCCCTGGAGGGAGCAGATGATGGCAATGTTGGAGTCAGAAATTAATATGACTGGTTTCGTTGATGGTTCATTAAGAGACCCTGATCCTAGAGGGGAGATTCAAGACGAATATGTGTGTAATTACTCTCAGAAATGGAAAAAGTTGGATAAAATACTTAAGGATTGGATCATGGCTTCACTAAATGATATTCTGAAGAATATGGTTAAAGAGATGAAAACAGCAAAAGAATTGTGGGAGACGTTAGAAATGTTTTTCAGTACAGGTAAAAGTTTCATATTTTTCCACAAAAGAAACAACTCATTAGAAACGTTTTTCACTAGATGATACACTGAAGGAAGTAGTTAAAGAGTCTAAGACATCGAAAGATATATGGTGTTGTCCCAACTTCTAGATCAATAATATGTAGATTGCAAAGTAAAGTAAATTGAATAAGTATTTTGTCTATTAACTTCTAAAGTGATTCGGTACATATGTATATATACAAACTAATCGGTATGTCTAACCGATGCAACGGTTATGTCCTAACCGTTTTCCTAACCGCCATTTGATAACTGCTTTTCAGTTATAATGTTTTTATTTGGCGTACTTGGTCATTCGTCTAATAATAGTTACATAAGAAGCATAAAGATAAAGATTATTGGTTCACATTCTCCTCCTTAATCTTGATCGTTGCTTCGTCCTAAGTCTTGAACTCCGAGCATTTGTCGCATAGTCACGAACTTCAATCTTGGTAGAGCCTTTGTTAGAATATCTGCTCTTTGTAATTCTCCGCTGACATGTTCCACATTGATGTGCCCATTCTCTACGCATTCTCGAATGAAATGGTAGCGAATATCGATGTGCTTGCTTCTTCCATGAAAAGCGGGTTCTTCACAAGTGCTATTCTTTGAAATATTATCGACCTTCAGCGTTATCCTTTCTCTTCCCATCCGGTTAGTTCACTAAGCAATCGCTTTAGCCATAAGGCTTGACATGTGCTGCAGAGCCGCCATGAATTCGATTCACATGATGATAGCGCCCTTTGTTGGTTGCTTCGAGTACACCGTAATCGGTGACTCTCCGAAATAAAATACGATCCGGTGGTTCCTTTTCCTTGATCGGTGTTGACTCCATAACTCATCGTCGTAGAATCTGTAATCTTGCGGCCGCCTTCTTGCTTGTATATAATGCCATGCTCCTTTGTTCCTTTGATATATCGGATTACTTGCTTTACCGCCTTGGTGATGATCCTTGGGTCTTGCATGAATCTACCGAGTAGTCCATTGTGTAACTAAGATCCGGTCTTGTATGCGATAAGTACCGAGACTTCCTATTAAGCACGTAGTAAGTTGCGTCAACCGAGTTTCCTTCTTCCGCCTTGACCAACTTAGTACCGGTATCCATAGGTATCTTCGTATCATTCTTTGTCGCCATACTTGTTTCCTTCAAGATCTTGTTAATATAACTGTTTGCTTGATTGTAATCTCTCCTCCTGTCGTGTGACTTCTATCCCAAGATAATAAGCTAACAATCCTAAGTCGCTCATTTCAAATATTTCCTTCATCCGGGATTTGAATTCTTGATTTCTTTCTTTGGAGTGCTGTGATTATCGGATCATCCACGTAGACTCCAACTATAAGTGTAGAATTCTTGTTCCGCTTCAGATAAACCGCTTGTTCGAGATTACATTTCTTAAAGTCTAAGGACTTTAACGTTTGATCAAGCTTCACATTCCAAGCTCTCGGTGCTTGTCGTAAGCCATATAAAGCTTTAGTAAGCTTATATACTTTTGCTGTATTTCCTTGTTGTATAAATCCTTCAGGTTGTGTAACGTAGACTTCTTCCTTTAAATCTCCATGTAAAAATGCTGATTTTACATCTAAGTGATGTACTTGCCATCCATGATATGCCGCTAATGCTAATATCAACCGAACTGTCTCTATCCGAGCAACCGGTGCAAATACTTCATCGAAGTCTATCCCTTGTTCTTGCACATAACCTTTTGCCACTAACCGAGCTTTATATTTGATGATGTTTCCTTTTGCATCCCTCTTGGTCTTGTAAACCCATTTGAGTCCTATTGCCTTCTGATTTTCTGGCAATGTAGTAAGAGTCCATGTTTTGTTCTTGTTGATTGAATCTAATTCGATCTCCATGGCCTCAATCCATTTCTCATCTGTTGATGCTTCCTTGTAATTTCGGGGTTCTTCTTCCGTAAATAACAATCTTTGAGGTTCAACTCTTCGTGCATGTCTGTAAATATCTGACATGTTTCTGTATTCACGTACGGGTGTATCATCAAATCTATCTCTTGAGTTCTCTACAGAACTAGTAGTAGCTTTTCTTCCTCTTCTGAGTGTGGGTCGTAATGATATGCCGGTGGTGTGTTTGGTGAAACTGGATCAGGAATCTGATCTTGTTCATGATACGTGTTATCATCGTTTTCTGTGTTGAGTGGTGTAAGGTTTTCGTTGTCAACTCCGTCTACCACAAAACTAGCCCAAAATGTGTCTTGTGTGTCCGTATCTTCTTCATCTTTGTTCCAAACCCACGGCTTTGTTTCCATGAATTTTACGTCCCTACTAACATGTTTCTTCCTGGTTATAGGGTCATATAACCTACATGCTTTTGATCCTTCCTCTACTCCTAAGTAAACCAATGGTATGCTTCTATCGTCCGACTTCTTTAAGTGAGGTATCGTTATCTTTGCATAAGTTGTGCATCCAAATATCCTTAGGTTTTCCAAGTTTGGTTTTCTGTTGTAGAGTGCCTCATATGGAGTTTTATCTATCGGGGCCTCGTGGGTACCCTATTGAGTATGTATATAGCATGTTTAACTCGCTTCGCCCAAAAGTTAAAGGTAACTTCATCGCTTTCATCATACTCCTAGTGGTTGATAACACTGCCCTATTCCTTCTCTCCACTACTCCATTCTGCTGTGGGAGTACGGTCTTCATCAATCGTCGTGCTATTCCATTTTCCTTACGATACCTTGTGAATTCATTTGATGTGAATTCACCACCTCTATCCGTTCTTAGCATCCTTATTTTCAACTTCATTTCCATTTCTATCTTACATCTAAATTCCTTGAATGTACTAAACGCCTCATCTTTCGATGTCGAAAGTAGGCCCACATAAAACGTGTACAATCGTCCACTAACAAGAAAATGAGTTTCTTGCACGAGTGTGTTGTTGGACTTATAGGACCCATAAGGTCTCCGTATACTAAGTCCAACGGGTTCTTTGATCTGAATTTAGTTTGGTTTGGAAATGGTGTTCTACTGTGTTTTCCTAATAAACATGCGTCACAAATCTGCCCTGCATGATTTATCCTAGGAATTCCATCTACTAGACCTTTCCTAGTCATCTTATTTATATGGTCAAAGTTCAGATGACCTAATCTAGCATGCCATAACCATGCTTGGTTATCTATGTTTGCTAAGAGACATATTGGTGCTTCTATCTGTAATTGTATCTTGTAGAGTCTATTCTTAGATCTTTCTACTTTCATCAACAACTTCTTATTCTTATCATACAAAGTCAATTTGTTTCCGTCCATAATGACTTTACAACCTATTTCCGTAAGTTGTCCTAGACTAAGTATGTTGCTCTTGAGGTTTGGTATGTAGTATACTTCCGATACTACCTTACATTCTCGGTTCTTACAACCTAACAAGTATAGACCCTCTACCCATTATCGTACATCGATCCATCTCCAAAACGTACTCGTCTGTTACGCTTTCATCAATATCCCTAAAATGACTCTTTATCCCGGTCATATGGTTACTTGCACCATTATCTAAATACCATATGCTTGTATCCAGTAGCATATTTCTTTGGTTGAATTTGTTCTTCATTCAACAACACTTCCTTGTGTTCAGTTTCGTGCATAGTCATTAATAGTGATAGTTCATCGTCTTCTAAGATAAGGTTTGATTGTTCCTGAGTTGCTGGTTTCCCTCTACAGTTCCTTTTAAAGTGTCCCATTTTATGACACCTATAGCATTTTATTTTGCTCACATCCCACTCTCCTTTATTCTTATCCGAACTCTCCTTATAACCGAGTTCCCTTCCCAGGTTGTTTCTATTTTATTACGCCAGTTCCTCGTGAAATTGATTTTCCTCCACGTTTGTAAAAGCGTTTCCTATTTCTGAGTGTTCGCCATGTGCGAATAATAGGTTTTCTGCTTTCTACATGTCCTCCCTTCCGAGTTTTATCCTTTCCTCAAATACCTTGAGTCTTCCAATGATCTCATCTAAAGTGATTTCGTCGAGATCGGTTGTTTGTTCTATGGATGCTACTATCTCGAATGAACCTATCGGTGTGGAGTCTAATAGTTTTCGAACTAAAAGTGATTCATCCAAAGTTTTCCCTAATTCTTCTGCCTTCGTGGCATAGCCGTTTAGTTTAGCCGCAAATGCATCCACCGTCTCATCTTCTTTCATCTGAAGTGAGTTAAACCCAATCATTAATGATTGTAATCGTGCTTTCTGCACTCTATCTTCTCCAACGTGTCTTTTCTTCAATGATTCCCATAAATCTTTTGCCGTCTTACAACCCGCTACTTGTAAGATCACATCTTCCGTCAATGCTTGATATAGGAAGGCAGTCGTTGCCTTTTCTTTCTTATCATCCACTGGTGTATCTAATTTTGGTTCTATTGCTTCCCATAGCCCGTGTGCCTCTAGTATAACCTTAATTTGTATAGCCCAAACTGTAGTTTGTGGTTTTCAACTTAGGGCATTGATATTGTGCGATGGGTGTTACGGGTTTTGTTCTGATTCTGATGGTTGCTATATCGTCAGTTGTCATTTTGAAAGTGTTTAGAATCTTCACTTTCTAATTCAATGGGATATATTCTTCCTAGTGTGGTTTTCCTATAAAGTATGGAAATTTCTAATCTTCCGGGAATCCTAATAATACGGGATCAATAAATAGTTTTCGGGATTTCCTAATAGTATGAAATAAAGTATTCTATACTATGTAAAAGTAATGAAATCCAGAAAGAGTTTAACTTGTGACCTCGTATATCCGATGAATACTAGTGTATTCTCCTTTTGTTTTCGTTAGTAAATCGTTTACCAACGTTGCTTTGGTTCCCCTTTCTTTGCCTCGTACCCTTGATGTTCTTTTGCCTCGATGTGTTTAGTTTCCCACCGAATACAAACACCAAATTCTTCACGTGATTTGAATTTCTGTCTTTCCCTCCAAGAAGTCTCGGACTCCTTTCTTGTTCCTCCACACTACACGTTCTTTTCTTCTTTCCCTTGTACGTTATTGATGTCTATTGTCCGAAATCAATTTCCCACGTACAAAATATTTTGATACCGAGATGGTATCAAACACTCCGAAACAAAATGTTTCTGATCTTCCTTTTCGTTGTTGTTCTCCTTGTGTCGTTTGACACTACTCCACACAATCCTTGAGCGCTCCTTCTTGTTATCACGTACGTATCCTTTTTCCACAACAACGTTTCCCGCGTCTTTCCCGCGTCTTCCTCCCTTTGTGTCTTGTTTAACCCGGTTTCACAAAGTTTTATCCCACTCGTTCCTATTACCAAAATGTAGTGTTTGATGTTACTTCCTTCCCTATGTTGTTGCCAACACAGTTTTTCCCACCAATCCGTTTGGTGTAACACGTTTGCAATCCCCTACGTAAATGATCGTGCACTATCTTCTACGTATCCTTATTCAAGTTTGTTTCTCTCGGAAGTAAGAGTAAACAAAGTTCCTGTCGAAAACAAAACAATTCCTTGCGTATGGAATCTGTTTTTTTTCTTGCGTATGAAAACAGAAGTTTTCTGCGCGTATTCCTTGGGTCTTCTTCTTCTTGCGTATGTTGTAATCAAAAACGAAAGTATGATCCTATGCTCTTGATGCCAATTGTTGTCCCAACTTCTAGATCAATAATATGTAGATTGCAAAGTAAAGTAAATTGAATAAGTATTTTGTCTATTAACTTCTAAAGTGATTCGGTACATATGTATATATACAAACTAATCGGTATGTCTAACCGATGCAACGGTTATGTCCTAACCGTTTTCCTAACCGCCATTTGATAACTGCTTTTCAGTTATAATGTTTTTATTTGGCGTACTTGGTCCTTCGTCTAATAATAGTTACATAAGAAGCATAAAGATAAAGATTATTGGTTCACATATGGTACATGTTAAGAACTTATTTCTGTATTGGTAAAAGCTTCAAATTATATCTACAATATATATGCATGAAAGGTTCACTGTATTGCGTATGGATTTTAATCAGTTAGTTATACTATTCTGCGTATAAAATTTTGATTTAATCGGTTACACATATAGTATTCTCGGTCTGAGTATATTTATAAATATTTGCTAGAGTTTCTCTTTACCTTTAACTCAACGACTTCCATAGGACTTGATCACTAAATGACATATTATATCTCAATTCCAGGGTTACTTATACAGATCGTCCATGCGGTTATATAAGAGTTTCACACGAAGTTCCTAATACTATTGTCATGGTCATGCAGATTCCGATGAAATTTCTTCTGTGAATGTAACAAAGCATGTGCCCATCAAGTTGCTTAACAAAGACCACTATCGCGGGTGGGTGTCACAAATGGAGAAGTTTCTACAAGAAAAGGGAATGATTGGTTACATTAATGGTAAATTAAAAGACCCTGATCCTAAAGGGAAGAGTCCTCTGAATAGTGTGATGATATATTCTCGACGATGGAAAGAGTTGGATAGACAAGTCAGGAAATGGATCCGTGTTTCATTAAGTGAATCAATGTATGATGCCGTTAAAGATAGTGAGACAGCCGAACAAATGTGGGATGCGTTAAAAGAAATTATCAGTAAGAGCTTAATCTTTTTCCACAATATAAATACTGTGCAACTTAACGTTTACATCATTACGTATCGATTTTAATCAGCAACACAATTATCTGTATATAATATTAAAAGTCTTTGCTAAAGTCTTTTTTTACCTTCAACTCTAACTACTTCCATAGGATTTGATCACTAAATGACAAACGTTTTAGATTCATCTCTTAGAAACTTATTCTGGTGAGCTTCAAATAAATAATTTCCACAAAATAGATATATGCTTCTGCTAGCTAATCAGCTATTATAAATTGATTTGATCAATAATGAGACACTTAAACTGTTCTATATTAAATTTACTGTTTTACCACTTCCATAGGATTGATTTAAGTTTATCACTGAATCAATACTCTCTTACAATATTTAATTTTTAAGAGGTAATTGCACACATGGTCCTTGTTATATGTACTAAATGTTCACACAAGAGTAAAACCATTGCTTTAGGTGGGTTTTGAGAAAGCCTAGTCTTAAGGGCAATTATTTTTCTTAAAAGGGATATCATAATCGAGCGTTTGGTTTATGGATATGAATTTGAAGAATTGACTTTCTTCATATTCATATCCTTAAACCAAACCAAACGCTCGATTATGATATCCCTTTTAAGAAAAATAATTGCCTTATTTTACATGTCACTAGTTTCAATGCCCGTGCACACAGAGGTTTAGATTAAAAGTAAAATTAATAATTATACGATAACTATATTTGTTCGGTGTTTACTGCTTTCATTTTGAAATTTATTATCCCGTGCGTATTTGGATTTTAGGCATTACAATCAATCTAATTTAAGTTTAGTCGTATTTAAAACTATTAAGTCGTGTACGCATGGATTATCAAACGTATTTGGGTTCAGGCAATGACGACTACAACTAATGATAATATTTCAACTATATTTGTTTGGCTTTGAAAATACGACCAATTTTTTCAGTGTTATTATTTAAGTAGTTTAATTTGATAGTTTAACATAAGTCAAATCCATGGGGTTTATTTGATATCACCTAGAATTTTTTGATACGTTGTAGATCATTATTAAAAGTATTTTGGAGATTTCCAAAATATTTGTACTTTTACTATTCGTGTTTTACTTTTTGTTCTAATATTATTGGTTGGGTATGCAGGATCTCAATGTTTAGATAGCGCTAAAGCTCATGTTGACCTTAAATTTACATATGTTGTCTCATGCCAAATATACGGGGAACAGAAAAGAAAGGGCAAAGATATGGCTGCTGATATTGCATCTTTATTGAAAAAGTGAGTTATGTATGTTTATGTTAATGTTGTACTTTAAATTTATTTATAGAAAATTTACAATTATGTTAATTGCTGGTTTTCCTTTTCTTAGAAATGAAGGACTTCGAGTTGCTTTTATTGATGAAGTCGACAATGAGTTCTATTCTAAGCTTGTGAAGGCTGATAAGAATGGAAAAGAGACGGTTGATATTTTTCTAGTGTTTTTAATTTACATTTGTTTCTCTAGGCAGACCCTTTTTCTTTAATAATTAATTGTGTTTTATATTAATTAATTAAGGAAGGGCTCTGTCTTTATTATATTTACTTAAGTCAGATGTAAATTGATGTTATGCAGGAAATTTATTCTATAAAATTGCCTGGGAATCCCAAACTTGGTGAGGGAAAACCTGAAAATCAAAATCATGCAATTGTATTTACTCGTGGAAATGCTATCCAAACCATTGACATGAATCAGGTATCCATACCATTGACATGCAATTGTATTTACCCCCTTAGATATTGAAATTCTTACTATCTACTTATATTAATGAAATATTTTGAGGACAATGATTTGTGTTCAAGAGTTCAAGTACTTAATTTTAGTTTGTTTCTGCTTTTTTCTCAGGACAATTATTTCGAGGAAACTTTAAAGATGAGAAACCTTCTTGAAGAATTTCATAGTGAACATGGTATCCCTCCTCCTACCATTCTTGGAATAAGGGAGCACATATTTTCCGGAAGGTATAACCCAACCTAAAGTAGTTTTAATTTTTCTGTTAATATCACACTTACAATTTGCAGAGCCAGTTTAATTTTTTGAGCAATTTTGCAGTGCCTCTTATTTGGCATCATTCATATCCAATCAAGAAACCAGCTTTGTAACTCTTGGGCAGCGTGTCATGGCTAAACCTTTAAAGTACGTTTAAAGTTATTTTACCAAGTTCTAATATCGAAGCAATGTATGTCTATATGTGATTAACGTCATCATGATTTCACTATAAATATGACTAGCGTTCGCATGCACTATGGCCATTCCGATGTCTTTGATAGAGTGTTCCACATAACACGGGGTGGTATTAGCAAAGCATCTCGTGGGATAAACATTAGTGAAGATATTTACGCAGGTACTTTTTTTTTTTTTACTTACTTTGTTCTCCAAATACTCAAGTTGGAAAATGGGTAGGTTTACGGATTTTAAACAGTTTTGGGTCGAAATAAATTTTTTCGGAGGTTGATGTAGGACGGGTTGAAATGTTTTTGTCCGAATTTTTGAGTTCTTACACAAATATGCACTATGAAGTGCGACAAGCGTTATTACAATATTATCGTTTAATACAATGGCAGTTATATCCCTTATAGTATACATAAATGTAAACTTGCAATTAGTGAAGATATTTACGCGGGTACTTTTTATTACTTACTCTGTTCTCCAAATACTCGAGTTGGAAAATGGGTAGGTTTACGGATTTAAAACAGGTTTGGGTCGAATAAATATTTTTTCGGAGGTTGATGTAGGACAGGTTGAAATGCTTTTCTCCGAATTTGAGTTCTTACACAAATATGCACTATGCAGTACGACAAGCGTTATTACAATATTATTGTTTAATACCCAGTTATATCCCTTTATAGTATTACATAAATGAAAACTTGCAAAAGACGAATGAAAAGAGTATCATCTTCAAATTTGAGTCCTAGTAATATATTAAATCATAAAACTGATGCATGTGATTTCGTTGTATTCTTCTAATTTTAATCGATTTATATATAGAATAAAATTTTTATAAAACTTAAATTCCAATCTCTGAATCAACTTATAGTATCTTTATATCTTTTAAACTTGTCATAAAAATGTTAAGAGGTATTGGGCAAGCTGGGCGACGGCCCAATGCAACAGAAAGAAGTAGTAGGCCCAAGTTAGGAATAAATTAAAAGGCACGTGCTAGACACATTTTCAACACCAATTTCTCACGACAGCCAGAACTTTGATTTAGCAATTATGTCTCCAAGGTTAGGGCTCTTCTTCTTGTCTGTTGATCTCATCTCTGGTGAGATTAACACATCTCGTCCCCTAAGAAATTTGTTCACTTATTATTCAGTTTCAGTTTATGTGCTGTGTATGATTGATTCATCATATACGTACCTACTCTTGTTGAATCTGTATGAGTTATTCAATTGAATTTGTATGAGGGTTTGTCTAACGGATGCCCATAGGGCATTGGTTAGATGCATCGCAAAAGGAAAGAAAAGTGGGGAAAAGATTGTGTGTCAATCTTTTCCATCTCATATGTCACCTAATCGCATTTATAGATTGGTGCATCGCGTAAGGAAATAAAGGTTAATCATATTTATAATAGAAGTTAATTGTAACATTTTTTTTCTTTCTCTTTTTTGGAAATGTATTTCCATTCCCATAAAGTGATGACTTTTTATTTAGTGATACCATTTTGATATTCAAGTAAAGAAAAATTTGCATCACAGCCATAATTTTTATACGCTAAAATTTTGGCTGAAAATTGTTTTCGCAAAAAATAAATAATAAAAAATTACATTTTTTATATTACTTATTTTGACCTCTTATCGATAAAATATAATCTAAACTGACTCATTTTACTTATTGAATGTCACTTGTGATGGAATATCACTCTTATTTAATTTGTGCTCATGTCTACATATTGAAATTTGAAATACAGGTTTTAATTCAACTTTTGCGTAACGGAGGGTCACTCATCATGAATACATCCAGGTATTATATATTATGTTTAAAACTCCTTACTTTCCAAAATAAAATCAAGTTGGGTTTATATTTTGCTATAAAAAAAGTCATCAGGCATCAGTACATACATATGTTCTCTTATTATGTATTTCATTTTATGTTTTGAAGGTAGGCAAGGGCCGAGATGTTGGGTTCAATCAAATTGCTACTTTTGAAGGAAAAGTGGCGGGAGGAAACGGGGAGCAGGTTCTTAGTAGAGATATATACAGACTTGGTCAGCGGTTTGATTTCTTTCGGATGCTTTCATTTTACCATACAAGCGTTGGATATTACTTCTCTTCCTTGGTATGAACAATATCAGTATAATGCTGCTATTCTAAGATCACACATTTGCTCATCTAACATTTTATGTGAATTTTGCAGTTAACGGTGATAACCTTATACATATTACTGTATGGCAATTTGATTATGGTAATTAGTATTATTCTTTTTATAAAGCTTCTTATTAAAGTTTTATAGCACCATCTTTATAGATTGTTTTATATTTGTTGTTACAGGCATTGTCTGGAACCAGAGTCCCCCATGTGTTAAACGATACAAATTTGACTATTTGGTGGCTTTTATTGATCGTTTTACTCCCGGCTATATACATGGTTTTGGTTCAATATATAGAGCAGGGTTTAGAAAAGGTACATTTTTGTAAACGTTGTTTATATAGGCTTAATTTATATGGGATGAATCGCTGATAAAAAAAATTTAGTTATTTTATGTGGTTAACTTGTTGCGTATTAATTTTGAATGGTGTTGCAGGCTGTTGAATGTTTTCTCACCATGTTTTTTAAACTTTGTTCCATTTTCTTTGCATTTTCTTTGGGCACAAGAATACATTGGTTTGGCAGAACCATTATTCATGGTGGTGCATCGGTTTGTTCTTTACTTTTCTTTCTTGCTTGCTTTGTTCTAGTGTGTCAATATGGAACAGTTATTTAACGGGTCAAAATGGGGCTGGGTTAACCAGAAAGATTCTATTCATGACCTAATTTATTGGCGACCCAGAAATTCTCAATGAACCGATTATTATATCATCGATTCATCCTTTATAATAGTGAACCAGAGATTTATATAACATACGAGTTACGATATTAAGAACTGCTTTAATTTATTATCACACATGTGCAGTCTTCCACTTTGACATTTTGATTTTGCAACTTTGACCTTAATTATATATTTCGTGTTATATAATACTTTATAAAAGTATAACAATGAAAATATATTTAAACACAATCCATTTATATATTTTGCATCAATTATTATATAACACGAAAAAAATAATTAAGGTCAAAGTTGTAAAAAAGTCAAAATGAACTTAAATTTGGGACGGAGGTACTAAGTGTTTGATTTTAAACATCATTCTCTTAAAAAATATATATATATAGTTATGATTGAATCATATGGAACATGGATTTTGCAAAGACAACATTTAGGGGTGTCGTTAATCAAATGATTTTCATTACAGTAACACTATCGTGCTTGTGACACTTGATGTGCATGTAATTATGAAAATAAATATTACGATTTCGTTATAACGTTTGCTAAACAGATATGTCTTACGACTATAATATGTGTATCTCATTTTTATACCTTTTATGAGTAATTGTATATTGTATAGATATTAAACGATATTTATTAAAAGTTGATATGATATTAGTATAAGGCGGTTCGATTTGGGTTTTCATATAAAACCAAAAACTGAGCCAAAACTTTTAGTGTTTAAAAGATATACCGAACCGTAGTTTTTTTTTTAAATGGATTCGGTTTCTTTTTCGATTTTTGAGTTTTGGTTTCGTTTTTAAATTTTTTTCTCACCCCTAAATTTTATTGCGAATATCTTTTGAATGCCATAGAAATACGGTGATATCAAATATGATGTTTTCTTAAAACTAGCACCTTACAACATGCATAGAGTCATAAAACCTATTTTTAACAGTTAAAATTGACGGAGTTAGTCAATAGGCGAATCTGAATAATTGCAAATCACATGACAGACTCGAAAAAAAAGTACTTAGGTATAAGTGTAGTTGAAAAGGAGCTACAATACAAAGAAAAACATGTTCATGTATATATATATATATATATATATATATATATATATATATATATATATATATATATATATATATATATATATATATATATATATATTTTTTACCTCATTATGATCTATCATCACCGCAATCTAATCAAATTTTATTCCAAAATAGTGTCAAGCAACCGGTCGAGGTTTTGTCCCGCATCATATCACATTTTCGAGAATTACGTGCTATATTCACGAAGTCATTTCGTCAAAGGGTCTCTCTCTCTCTCACACACACACACACACACACACACACATAATGGGCGTTAACAAGTATGTTTAATATATCTTAAACAGAATGGAGGTGCTTTTCCGTTAGTGGTGTATCGCATATCTGGGTTCCACCCACCACGCTTTCTATAACAACCTTCTTTTACTTGGCGGTTTAATTTTGTCAATTTCATGGATTGTCGCTCCATTTTTGTTCGATTCATCCCGTTTGACCTTGACAAGTAAGTTTGTCGTCCGAGTTTCAAGTTCATTTTGTTTCGGATGCATTTCAACTTCTTTTTCAATCTTCGAAACTTAGAAGACGGGAAGATTGGAATAATTGGCTAATTGTAAAAGTGTCCCAGCTTGAAGAAAGCGTCGCGATTGAAGAACACGTCCGGTTGATGAAACTGTCCGAGCTAAAAAGTGTCCCGATTGAAGAACACGTCCCGCTTAAACAAAGCGTCGCGATTGAAGAACACGTCCCAAGAAACAAAGCGCCGCGATTGAAGAACACGCCCGATTGAAGAAAGCGTCGCAGTTGAAGAACACGTCCCGGTTGATGAAACTGTTCGAGCTAAAAAAAGTGTCCCAGTTGAAGAACACGTCCCAGTTAAACAAAGCATCGCAGTTGAAGAACACGTCCCAGTAAAACAAAGCGTCGCAGTTGAAGAACACGCCCCGATTGAAGAAAGTGTCAGAGTTGAAAAAAGTTGGGAAGCTTGGTGGAATAAAGAATTGGTAACATTCAACCCTCATAAGTTTGTTTGTTTGTTTTCTTTTTTCATTGCTTTTCATTCTTTCCTAGGAGTGGCAATTTGGGTCGGGTTCGGGTTGTCAAGTTGTCGGGTCAGAAAATCTCAACCCAAACCTGACCAAATTATCGGGTCAGCTATGTCAACCCTAACTTGTTTAGACATAACCCGAACCTAACCCATTTAACCTGTATATATACTTGGGTTGGCGGATTAATAGGTTACATGGGTTGAATCGGTTAAGCGGGTTTCGGGTTAACCCATTTAACCCTTTTTATATACAAAAGTTGGCACATTACACGAGTTAAACAGGTTAAACAAGTTGTCGGGTCGACCCGTTTAACACATTTAACTCGCATAATAAAATATAAATAATTTGAGTTTATGAAAAAAAATCTTAAACGAGTTGGTGGGTCGATCCGCTTATTTTATTCCCAACTCAAACCCGACTGCTTAATAAACGAGTTAGATAGGTCGACTCAAACCTGACCCGTAATCTATTTAGCATAACCCGAACTCGTTAATTTTCATGTCGGTTTGGTCGGGTTTCGTGACGGTCGAAATTGCCACCCTACTTCTTCCTCATGTTTACAAGGCTTTGTTTCATTTTCTTCCCATTAAGGTGGACATTTATATTAAGACAAATATTCTTGCATGTTGTAGCTTTGATAGGTTAACTAATAATTATGAAATCTAATTTTCAGTCTCACATCCAAACTCTTGAAGGAAGGGTTATAGAGACCATTTTAAGTCTCGATTTTTATTTTCCGTTGGTTGTAGGCTACAAACTCGATATGCAAGGGTTAAAAAATTCATTATCGGTAAGAACTTTCTTCAATATGTATGTTAGCAAGGTCATTATTGGCTATTTAACCTTCCATTTTGATGTATGAGAGTACTAATTGCATACACTTATGTAGAATTGTGTAATTCCCTGGATTTTCTTAGTGGGGATTTTATTCGCTCATGAGGTACATAAATCTAACATTGCAGCTTGAAATAATTACTCAAAACACCGAATCTAAAAATGT